>JAHKKF010470278.1:0-22858 GCA_019740295.1 Labeo calbasu | reverse complement strand
GTCCCAGCAACTGCATAGAACCATCCTAGGAACTCCCTACAACACTAACAAACACCAAGAGCATCCTTGCAACGCCCTAGAAACCACTTTGAACATTGTAGCAACAGCATAGATACTCATGAACATCATAACAACCACCCCGAATGCTATGGCAACCACGCTAAATACCCTAGCAACACCAGAGCCCTGGTCTGCTTGTAACGACCTTTAACTTTTGTCAAGCTAACATCAAAGTTTTTCTTTTCTTTTTTTTAGTTCAAGTTTAGATTCTTGTAAACATGTATTGATGTGAAAATGAGTGTTTGATGTGCAGCCAAGAGGTGAATCGGTGTCTTTAATGTTTCTAATTAGTAAGTGTCTTTTTTTGGAAACCAACCCAACTTGGTACAGAGAGAGAGATGAAAGTCCTAAACACATTCTCACTAACACCGCAATCACACGAGTATGAATGAAAGCAATCAGACTGAAGTCTAGTGAGGCCTCCCCTTGAGCTGATGAAATATTGACTCACTGACTCCTACAGACGGGTTAGTTCGAGTCACACAGAGGTCAGGGTTTGCTTAGGTTAAATCTGTGCCTTGGGCCTGGTCTTGAAGCTTCGCTAACAGCTCGGCCCACCGTTCCGCACCTCCATGGAGCAAGTAGAGCTGAAACTCAATGCTGTGCATTAGGGCCAAGAGACCCCCAGAACAAGCGCTTTTCTCTTCGGTGATGCCTCAAGGGCATTGGCCGACCCTTTTCCGCTTTTTGTGCGTCTGAGGGTCTTTGTCTTCAATCCTGAAGCTATTGGCTAACTGGGACAAAAAAAGAGCTCCTGTGAATCTCCCACATGGAAGAAAAGATAGTGGATATTCACAGCGTTTGTGCTCAGCAAACATTCTGGTTTTCAGCCTCTTTTTCTCAGTATTAAACTGCCATTAATTCAGACTTAGACTTGATTTAAACTTTATTTTCTAGATCTTTTCATTTATGAGAGTGTGTCTGTATTTGGGTTTTGTATACTTTTTAAGAAAATATAGATTGAAGTTTGAAACTGTTTCACTTTTCACCAGTGAAAATGACTGTGTTGATGTCAAGCTGAATAGCAATTGGTCTTTGTTATTTTTTTATTTGCATACTGAATTATGATTGGTGTAAGACTGGGTTATTGACTGGGTTGTTGAATGAACAATTGATTTATGTGGTTAACAAACTGATTAAAGAGTGGTCACTAGATAATAAGCATGCAAAATTATTACAAAAATATTTTAGAAGAAATATGGTCAACAGGATTTGATGGCTTGGTCCAGTGCTTTTGTTTTTAGAAAGAAATAAATTATAAATAATATTAATAAATTTTAAATGTTATAATATCACCTGCTTTGTCTTGAATATGCTCTTACTGAATTGGTTTGGTGTTTCATGCATCTCTATGCATCTATTTTTTATACTGTATATGTTTCTGAAAGAAGTTTCTTCTGCTCACCTGCATTTAATTGATCAGAAATACAGTAAAAGCAGTAAAATTGTGAGATATTATTACAATTTAAAATAGCTGCTTTCTATTTGAATACATTTTAAAACTTAATTTATTTCTGTGATGCGCAGCTGAATTTGCAGCATCATTACTCCATCTTCAGTGTCACACGATCCTTCAGAAATCATTCTAATATGCTGATTTGCTTTTAAAGAAACATTATTATCAATGTTGAAAACAGTTGTGCTACTTTATATTTTTGTAGAAACCTTAATGCTTTTTTCAGGTTAAGAAAATGGAAACTTTTCTAAAACTTTTCTAAAAAGAACAGTATTTATTTGAAATAGTAATGATAGAAACTGTTTTTCTGATTCGTGCTGAATTCTATATGATAGCATATTTTTATGCATTCATCAAATACATCCATGCTGCTCAAAGGAAATGACAGTACATGTTTTCTATCTTGTTTTTGATCTTTTTTCCACTTCCTGGGAAACTCTTCTGCTGTGATTGCTGCTGATTGGCTGTGTGCGACTGGAAAGATGTTTGTCACGTGTGACGGGCAATTTGTAGGCTGTGTGTTGCAGCATGTTCCACTTTCCTCTTCTTTTCTTTTTTTAGCTGCAGTCTGTCGCTTTTCTCGAATTCACTCTTGCTTATGTGTGTTATTATATTTGCAGTTCTGCTCTTGAGGCAACCCTGAAACTCATTCAGAAACATTTACATTCTCCATCCAAACCGTCACAGAAACTATGCAATTGCAGTGCAATCAATGGCACTGTTATGTGGTATTGTATGATAGTCATAATCATTTTTAAAAACGCCATTAGGTGAGAGTGTCACTTCAAATATTTAGTCTTGACCATTTTCATTCAGTCTTTGTAAACGTCCTGGGACGTGTGCGGTGGTTCCTGGTATAAAGTCATTAGCTCATAAATGCTGTTTCATTTTCCAGTGTGGCCTCCAGTGCCCTGTAAAGTCCTGCAGCTCTCTGGGCCGGAGCAGGAGTGTTATGAGAACATCACTCTCTGCTCCTCAATGTAAATGTTAAAGCACTCAGAGAGACAGAGGAATCCTTCGGTGTCTCGTCAATGTCATGGCAACAATGTAAACTGACCAGGGTGAGAAACAGTGGAGTGTAACGGAGCAAGAGCACAGATTTACATTGAACCTGTCAGTCACTGTGCCAGCATGTGCCAACATTAAATATGCATGTAAAAAAAAAAAGCTCATGTGACATCAGTGTAGCGTGCTGTACTACTAGTATGTACTGTGCAGTATGATAGTGTGCATGTCATAAGCTTTATGGGTTAAAACAAAGCATTTTCAGTCTGGCACACATGGAAAGTGTCATATGGATCAGACCGACTGCAGAGAATCCTGAGCACATGAGCACAGCCCACGTCTGAGATGCTGGCATCACCGGCTCATGATGGATGGATTTGTGCCCTGAGCAGCAGACTGCCTTACAAGGAGAACTGGACCTGTTTGTACACAGGCACATCGATCCAACATTGTCGGTGCAGATTTATGTCAATGAACTTGCAGGTATTTTTCCACTATATAAACTGTGCATGTACCAGTCTCCATGTCAAGAACATGTCCAGGGGTTGCATTCGCAAACAAAATTAAAATCCTTACAAAGTGCAATTCTTAAAATATATATATATATTTTTTTTGTAAGAACATTTACAAAATGACAGACGTTATCTGAAAAAGCACATGCAACATTTTTTCGCTACTTGAACTGATTCTACCACTCAGCGTTGCATTTGTAAGTTATTTGATTTGCAAGACTATTTTTCCATGCATTTTAATTATTGCTAATTATTTGTTAAATTATTCTTAATTATTTTTTTTAATTATCTTAAACTCTCTCATCATTGAGTCGTGCCAAACCTGTATGAAATTCTTTCTTCTGCTTAATAGAGATATTTTAATGAATGTTGGTAAACCAAATGGAAAAAATAATATGGATATCAATGGCTACCAAGTAAAAAAAAATTAAAATATTTAAAAATGCATTTATTTTATACTAAGTAGTTCAAGTCTGACATATCGCTCAAGACTTACTGATAGAAAAAATGTAATTAAACATTATTTGGTGTACTACTTGTGCACAATGCACATTTCTTAATATTAAGCCTAAAATATGTTTTAATATCACTATTGATAAGAACTGTATGATCTTTAAATAATATCAGTCTTTAAGTATACTTGCAGTAGTTCCACTTAAGCACAATCAAATATACTTAACAGCTTCTTGTACAGGAAAGCAGATGAACCCAGAATATAAATGCAATGGGACAGTTTCACATGAAATGTTTTCCCATAGAAAACCATTATAAGGAAAACACTTAACCATTTAGCGCATTTACCCTGAGTTTCTTCTTCTTCAGGATAAACGGTTTAAAGTGTGCAAAGCTCTGTTTTGATCAAACTGGCTAAAGAGTTAAGGAGATTGAAAAATTCTGAACTGCATTTAAGCGTACTGTACAAATCTTATGAGATTAATCTTACGAATCTTGCCAGATAGGTATGCAAAATTGGATTCAAATTTAGTTTCTGTTAAAATATTGCAGGTGTTGTCAGCTCCAGTTCATTTGTCATTGAAAATGCGATGCATTGCGTTGTGGGCTACCGCATTTCACAGAGTGCATGTGCTCTGGTTACTGCACATTTCTGCAGATGCAGTAAGTGCATTGTGATGCATACAATGTGCATATAAAGTCGTAGCATATCAGTCTAAAATAAGACACTGCCCAGCCTACACATTAAAATTAAATATATAAAGCGACCGGAACAGATGAGCAAAAATTGTGCAGATTATGTAGTCGACAGAGTGAGTTTTGGGATACATTCAAGTCAGCAGAAAGATCCTTCACAGCGCACCTCACGCACAAAACCACTCTAAACATCCTTCCTGATGATATACAACACTCAGTGCACAGTAAACTGTTTCTACACAGACAGGACGTCCCACACATAAAACCAAACCATAAACTATTTTCTAAAAGCCAGCTGAGATGTCAACATCTGAGTTACAACCGATGGGATTTTTAGACTAGGTTTCTCCAGCATATTCAGGTTTCTTGTAAAGCCACTAAAGCTAAAGTATCTGCTGAAACACGTCTCCTTATGTTTAATACAAATCATTTTCATGGCCCGTCTCAGAACAGAGAAACACTTGAGCAGCATTTGATGACACTTGCTTTGAGATTCTAATGCATTGACATTCAGACATATTTAAGCGTGCCGTCTCGGGCCGCTGTAAATGTCTTTTAGTCTGAATTTTAGCTTCAAATAATGTCAGCAATAATTCTCTAAGCTGTTCATTTTAGGATTAAAGTGAGTGATGGTTAAAAAGTCCAGCTTTAAACATCAAAGGCATCAAGTCTGTGTTTATTTGTGGACTAAACTGACAGAGTCACATATACTTTAAATAAAACTGACCTTTACTCCATTTTTCTGAATCATTTCATAGGAAAGAAAAAGAGCAAGATCCCTTTAATATCTCTTCTATATGGCAATTAAATTAAATGGAAACTGATGTGTGTTGCTTTTCAGCTTTTCTGAAGCAAAAGACCCCTGTTATCTTACATGCTTCTCAACAACGTTTACAACTGTGCCCAGAATTTTCAATATACCAGTCTGTGATCAAAAGACATCTGTATGAGCTCAAATATTTCTCATCAAATGATCTCAGCTGCTCATTGTATTGCTCTGTACGCCTTACTGTATGACAACTAGTGACTCATTTAGGTTATTTTTATTAATTTTAGAAGAAATGTTTGAGACAAAAACACAACTGAGACCTCCAATATCAGTATTGTTATTATTAGCTAAAAGTATAAGTAAAATGTAAATATTAAGGCTTGAGCCTTAGCAACTAAAACTGTTTTAGGTACAAAAATGACTAAAGCAGACATACAAATTTATTAAATCTATATAAACAATATCTCAAAAAGGGACAAAGGGACATGGCAAAATTACTAAAACTTCAACTAAATTTAAATATAAAAATAAAACCAAACCCAAAATATTAATGAATGCTTTAATCATATAGAAATAATTCATAAATAACACTGCCAATAAATGACCTGAGCCTTAATAAAATCTGAGATACATGCAAACACTGGCATCATGCAATGCATACATAAGAAATGTTTCTTTTTCTCTTCCTGTTTTGAACTCATATCTATGAACACGCGTGTGTTTTTCTTTCCCAAAATAGTCTTCCTCGTCATATAATATGAACATTGCCGTCAGATCATTACTGTTCATGTGTTTCCTGGTGGCATGTCTTATCAGCACGTTTAGCGTAGAAACTCTTGTGTCATCGCCAAGCAGAGACTGTGCACTTTCATCATTGCTTGTGTGACTAAAATAGCATGTCCTCATTATTGTAACCTGTGAAGTTTTGCGGTCTGCGCCACATGAAGCAAACGCTGGCCTGTGTAACGGCTCACCGGTGCAGCGCGGCTCTGAGGAGGAAGCGCTCTTTCATGTGACCGTGTTCACATGTTCAGCCTGTCGAGCTCTAGTGGCTGTCATTGACCTACAAAGAATCAAAGTCATTGTGTTTCCAGCGCTTGCAGCTGAATTAATTCATTTCATCAACCAACTACTGAAGAAAATTGCTGCAAAAAAAAAAAAAAAGCTGGTGCCACTCTTCCTGGGTGTTGAGGCTGGTTGTCAGGGGGTTGCTATGCAGTTGCTAGGGTATTCTGTGTGGCTACCAGGGTGTTGTTATGCAGTATGTTCTAATAAGGTTATAATCATTGCTATGCAGTTGCTAAGGCAATCTGTGTGGTTACCATTATGTTTCAGGACTGGTTCTAGAATTTTCCAAATGGTTGCCAGGGGGTTGCTATGCAGTTGCTAGTGCATTCTGGGTGGTTACCAGGGTGTTGTTATGCAGTATGTTCTAATACATTTATATTCATTGCTATGCAGTTACAAGGGCATTCTGTGTGGTTGCCAGTATGTTTGTGGACTGGTTCTAAAATTTTCCAAATGGTTGCCAGGGAGTTGCTATGCAGTTGCTAGTGCATTCTGTGTGGTTACCAGAATGATGTTATGCAGTACTTTCTGTGTAGTTTATAATCGTTGCTATGCAGTTGCTAGGGCATTCTGTGTGGTTGCCAGAATGTTGCTGGATTGGCTCTAGAACATTCCAAATGGTTGCCAGGGGGTTGCTCTGCAGTTTCTAGTGGATTCTGTGTGGTTACCAGGGTGTTGTTATGCAGAATGTTCTAATAAGGTTATAATTGTTGCTATGCAGTTGCTAGAGCATTTTGTGTGGTTGCCAGTATGTTTCTGGATTGGTTTTAGAATGTTCCAAATGGTTGCCAGGGGGTTGCTATGCAGTTGCTAGGTCATTCTGTATGGTTTTCAGAGTGTTGTTATGCAGTACTTTCTGTGTAGTTTATAATCGTTGCTATGCGGTTGCTAGGGCATTCAGTGTGGTTGCCAGGGCATTCTGTGTGGTTGCCAGAATGTTGCTGGATCAGTTCTAAAATGTTCCAAATGTTGGTCAGGGGGTTGCCATGTAGTTGCTAGGGCATTCTGTGTGGTTACCAAGGTGTTGTTATGCAGTATTTTCAGTGTAGTTTATAATCGTTGCTATGCAAATGTTAGGGCATTCCGTGTGGTTCCCAGAATGTTGCTGGATTGGTTCTAGAACATTCTAAATGGTTGTCAAGGGGTTGCTATGCAGTCGCTAGTGTATTCTGTGTGGTTACCAGGGTGTTGTTATGCAGTATGTTATGCAGCTGATAGGGCATTCCTTATGTGGTTGTTTTTGGATAGAATATTCTAGTGGGTTGCCAAGGGGTTACTAGGGTGTTCTGTATGGTGCATCGCTGGTTAATTGCTAAAATGCTTGAATAATTGCCAGGGTGTTGCTATAAGGTTTCTCGGATGTTCTGAATAATTTATAGAGTGCTGCTATGCAGTTGCTACAGGATCTGGTGTGGTCGCATGTCTGTTGCTGGCTAGGTGCTACAGTGATCTGGATGGTTGTCAGAGTGTTGCCATGTGGTTCCTAAGGTGTTTTATGTGTAGAGTCTGCTGGGTGGTTGCAAGGGTGTTGCTATGTGGTTTCTAGGGTGTTTGGTCGCTAACGCATTGCTGGCTTGTTGCTGACGTGTTCTCAGTGGTTGCCAGTGTGTTGCTATGTGATTGTTAGAGCATTCTGTATATTTGCTAATGCACTGTAGGTTAGTTGTTAGTATGTCCTAGCTAGTTACTAGGGTCTCTATGAGGCTGCTAGGGCTGCTGTGTGGTTTTTGTCACATTGCTGGGTGTGATTGCCAGAAAGTTTCTAGATGTAGTAAGAGTGGTTGCCAGGCTGTGATGTGGTTACTATGCCATTTCTGGGTGGTTGTATACGTGGACGGTCACGAGAATGTTGCTCTGTGGTTCCTAGGGTCTTCTAGTGGGTAGCCATGGTGTTGTTAAGTGATTTATAAGGTGTTCTGGATGGTTGCTATGGCATCCTCAAAGGATGCTACATGGTTGCTAAGGAGTTCTGGGTGGTTGCCATGGTTGCCAGAACACTGCTATGTGGTTGCTGAGGTATTCTCTCCAGGGTGTTGTTATGTGCCTATAAGGGTATTCTGGGTGTTGCTCTGATGTCGTCGCATTGGATCTACATGGGTTTGAATCCCAGGAAATGCATGAACTGATAGAATGTATATGTAGAAAGCTAGTCTAGAATAGAGGTAAAATGAAAAAGTGAGAAAAGGAAGATTTTTAAGCGATTTTGAGGTTAACCTACTACACTCCACCAACAGCATTTCATTAAGGTGTAGGTACACTAGTAAGAGAAGTGAGCATTTCTGTCGTCCTCTGCTACACAGTCACTTATGTTCTCAGCTCAGACACAGAATCAGTTCAAGCCAGTGTTGAGACAACCCAAGGGTTTGACTAACCTATTTTTCTCTTCATTCTATTTGTGTTCAATGGCTGCTGGGGCCTGAAGCCGCGGTCAAAGGCGGCTCTGAAGTGTCACTACAGCAACAACAGTAGCAAAACTGTTCTGGCAATTTAAGATAAAAAACACCTCTGAATAGCATTTGTTAACGTAAGTTAATTTTGTCAATATTACTTCTTTTTTTTTAATCCATATGGTTTTCTTTTTTCAGTAAAACACAAATGCAAATACGTTCGACAGAATGCATTTCCAAGCTGGTCTTTGAAATGTAAGCGAATAGAGATTAAAACACTTTTTTTTTGGAAATGGAAGGTCAAGCCAAGTGCACTGCATTGTATGCATTTAAACAGAACATTTGCGTACTAGACACAGAAAACAGTGCATATTATATTGCCAAAATAGTAAGAGTAATATGTTAGTATGCTACTGCAAATATAGCCAGAAGGTTTGCACACATCCTCTGACAGCTGCTTTGGTGTTGACGACAGTGTTTGAACAACCAGCCGCTTTGCTGTCAGCTTTGAGCGCCTCTGCCCCCTAGTGCATACTGAAAGAGCGCTGTCAATCACAAAACAGCAATCCAGAGAGGAAGGAGGCGGGGTACTGTACTCAAAAGATGTCATGCTGGAAATTTCTACCTTTATAAAAAATATCATATCATAACACGTCAGAAAAAAATGTTTAAAAAAATATGAATTTGACATGATGGCACCATGCATGTCATTTACTCTTTGGGGTAATTTTTACTGTATATAGCAAAACTGTATTGCTTCATATTATGTAGTTGTTTAATAGTTTATATTATGATAGACAACACAGAAGAGCACTACAAAGATTGTGATGTTCACGTTAGTGTTACATTATAGGCTGTGAACGTTTATGGTTCAGCCTTGACCTACATAGTCACACCTGGCCTCTGTACACACATACAAAAAGATCTGTATCTAGTCATGTAGTAACTATCACTCTATCACAGAGCTTCTAGCTTTGCGCTCTTTCATTGTCTTCATGAAAACTGCTGAATTGAAAGACGATGTCGCCACCATCTGACGATTACTTGTAGTCGCAGATTTTCCGCCTTTACTCGCAGTTACGATGCACTCCTACTGCATATTCAGACATATTATTAAATATATTACGATATGATAATATATTAAGATATAATATTTGTGATACAAAAAATATTGCAACATTAAAACAACATAATCAAGACAAACACAAAAATAAAGCATACTTGAAAAAGGATAGCTGTAACGCACCTAAACAGGCTATGCAAAATCTTTTTTTTTTTCCCACAGTGTGTTTAATTTTTTTTTTTTTAAGTTGTTTTGAAGGTAAGAGATTAATCTTGTGTTATGTTCCGGTTTATGTAGGTTAGCTTATCTTGGTTCATGTTTAGCACTCACAGATAGTCATGCTGATAGTGATGAGTGGAAATTAAGAGATCTGCAGTAAAACAGTTGGTTGCAGTAGATGTTGTTGACTCTGTAGGCAGTCCTTTAAATATTTACTAAAATACCTTAGTGACTAACTGCAGTAAATCCAAATAAATTGATATGGATCTTGCTCAAACAGCACAAGAAGCTTCTTGTCTACAGTTCAGTTGAGTTTGTCTATTTATTTCTCAGCAACCAGTTAATTGTTTCGTAGTTAAATGCAATGCAAGAGTTAAATTGTAAGCTATATTAACATAAAACGCGACAGTTAGCTACATTTATTGTAAGATATAAATAAATATTTGAGATTTGCATCGCTATATATTTTAAATAGTATATACATGAGACATTTTCTATCCGTAATAAAGTACCTTGGAGCTCTGTGGTAAGCTACGATCATCTGATACTATCATTTCTACCATGGCACTACCACATCATGCAGCGGAATTCACACATCTTGCGGGAGAAGCCGCGGGTGGGCGGAGCAGATGACATGGCGATGACGTCATGGGCGCGCGGGGGGAGTAAATGGAAGCGTCAACGGTCTCTTCATACACCGGTTCAAGCGCATTGCATCCCTGCTTTTTAAAGACTTCGGTAAGTGTGGATGACTTTTTATCGTTTAGAAATCATCAAGATCTCTGTAAAACTGTTCATGACCTGTGACGCAAGCTGATGTCTGAAAGTTTCACACTGAACTCACTCAGCTAGTTTTACATGTGATTGGGTGTTTTAATTAGGCTATTATTATTGTGAAGGGTGCTTCTTAGTGCTTATTAGGTGTAACTGGTTTAACGGTAATTTGTGATTTTTAGCCTACGATGGTAGGCTTATATCTGAATGAAGGTGACAAGTGGATGACAACAACTTTGGTATTAACTTTTTCAAACATTACGATATTAGTTTCAAATGTGTATTTATAAGCGTAAACATACGTTACGTGTAACTGTTTAGATGGTGTAACTGCCACCATTTAATTTTTTATATTATTTTTGCTGTTGATAATTATTTGTTTATTTAAATATTCATTTATTAATTTAGCAGTTAAATTAAAAAATGATTGTGTGACAAAACAATGGATAATGCATGTTAATGCAACTATGAACTCTAAAGTGACGTAAAACATGTATTTGTGTGTCTCAAATGCAACAGGATCAACCTTTTCTCTTCACTCAAGTCACTTTTATCATTTTTGCGTGGTGTCTTGAGTCAAGTTGTGTTTTGGTGATTTTTTAGGGGATGTTTGAAGTCAGATGATCCAATAACCACAAAAAAAGGTTACTTTATTTAAAATTCTGACATTATTTACATACTTCTTTCAAAGTAGATGTTTTGAAGAATGTTTATGCATACTTACATTTCTTAAAAATATATTTTGTGTTCCACGGACTGAAAAAACATATGTGACCCTGGATCACAAAACAGTCATAAGGGTCGGTTTTATAAAACTATTCATACATTCATAGAGCTCAATAAATAAGCTTTCCATTGATGTATGGTTTGTTAGGATAGGACAATATTTGGCAGAGAGATTGAGATTTCTCAAAATATTGAGAAAATTGCCTTTAAGGTTGTCCAAGTGAGGTTCTTGGTAATGCATATTTCTAATCAAAAATTAAGTTTTGATATATTTACGGTAGGAAATTTATAAAATATCTTCATGGAACATGATCTTTATTTAATATCCTAATGATTTTTGGCATAATAGAAAAACCGATAATTTTGACCCATACTATGTATTGTTGGCTATTGCTACAAATATATCCATGCTACTTATGACTTATGACTATTTTTATTCTAATTAAAAAAGTTCTACTTCATCAAGAATATTTTAGCTGTAGGAGAAATGCAAGTACAGTGACCAATGAAAAGGACAGCGTTTTATGAATTGTAACACTGTTTGGTCATCCGACCAAAATAGAAGTTTTACTTTTCTTTCCTTACCATGTTTGCCAACATCTGAATGGTGTTAGTGTTTTTCAAATCTATTTATTTTCTCTCTTTCAGAATTCATTGCTATATGTGGCCCACCGAATTGTATATCTTGTTCCATCAACAACTAAAAAATGGCATCAACAATGGAAGCAGCCGATATTGTTGTTGTTGCCATGTACTTTGTACTTGTCCTATGCTTTGGCTTTTTTGCGATGTGGAAGGCGAATCGAGGGACTGTGAGTGGATACTTCCTGGCCGGTCGTTCCATGAACTGGATGGTGATCGGTGCATCGCTGTTTGTGAGTAACATCGGCAGCGAGCACTTCATTGGCCTCGCTGGCTCAGGAGCGGCTAGCGGTTTCGCCGTAGGTGCTTGGGAGTTCAACGCGATTCTACTGCTGCAGCTGCTGGGGTGGGTCTTCATACCTGTTTACATCCACTCAGGTGTGTACACCATGCCTGAGTACCTCTCGAAGAGATTCGGCGGTAAGCGGCTGAAGGTTTTCTTCGCGTCCCTGACTCTGCTCCTCTACATTTTCACCAAGCTCTCAGTGGATTTATATTCCGGAGCGCTCTTTATCCAGGAATCTCTGGGATGGAATCTCTACGTGTCCATAATCCTGCTAATCTCCATGACCGCCCTTCTCACGGTCACTGGTGGCCTGGTGGCGGTCATCTACACGGACACTCTGCAGGCGTTCCTCATGATATCGGGAGCGCTGTGCCTGATGGGTATCAGTTTAGTTAAAGTAGGAGGTCTCGAGGGTTTGCGCACCAAGTACATGAACGCCTTTCCCAACGTCACTGCCATTGTGCTCGAGAAAAACATCACCTATTCAGATTCCTGCCATGTGCATCCTAAGCCAGATTCGTTTAAGATCTTAAGAGGTCCTTCAGACAAAGACCTCCCGTGGCCTGCGTTTCTCCTGGGCCAGACTCCAGCCTCAATCTGGTATTGGTGCGCAGACCAAGTCATAGTCCAGAGAGTCCTTGCGGCCCGGAACATTGCCCACGCCAAAGGGTCAACCCTGATGGCGGGCGTCCTAAAAGTCTTACCAATGTTTATCATTGTGATTCCAGGGATGATCTCACGTGTGCTCTTTGCTGATGAACTTGCTTGCATCAGTCCAGAGCATTGCATGCAAGTCTGCAACAGCAAAGCCGGTTGCACGAACATCGCCTATCCTCGCCTCGTCATGAACATCATGCCTGTAGGTCTACGAGGCTTGATGATGGCGGTGATGCTCGCCGCTCTCATGAGTGACCTAGACTCGATCTTTAACAGCGCCAGTACTATCTTCACCCTTGATATCTATAAGATGGTACGTCACCAGGCTTCCTCCAAAGAGCTCATGATGGTGGGACGCATGTTTGTGATCCTCATAGTGGCCATTAGCATAGCTTGGGTCCCATTCGTCGTTGAGATGCAAGGTGGTCAGATGTTCCTCTACATTCAAGAGGTGTCGGATTACCTTACGCCACCCATTGCTGCACTGTTCCTGCTTGGCGTACTCTGGAAACGTTGCAATGAGACCGGTGCATTCTGGGGTGGCATTGTGGGATTCTTGCTAGGAGCCGTAAGGCTCATTCTTGCCTTTGTTTATAAAGAGCCGGACTGTGACACAGCCGATGATCGCCCTGCTTTCATCAAGGATGTTCATTTCATGTATGTGGCAGCTGTGTTGTTTTGGGTTTCAGGGATTGTGACAGTAGTCATCAGTCTTTGCACGGATCCGCCGAGCAAGGAACAGATTGCTACGACTACTTTGTGGGGACTGCGCAACAGGAATCAATCTGAGAACAGCAAACTTCAAGAGCTTTCTGTAGAAACAAAAAAAGAGAAGACAATGGATGAAGTGGAAATTAAACCATCATCTCAGGTTATTCAAACAGGGAATGAAACACTTCCAAATGGCCACTTGGAGTCACAACATACCCATAAACAGCAGAGCACTGATCACGTAGGTGGAGATAAAGGACGGTGTGTGAAATGTTTTGAGTGGTTTTGTGGTTATGATAAAAATCTAGAGGAACCAGATTCACCTTTTGGAGATGATGACAGGAATGTGACTGAGATGCTCAAGGAGCCTCCAAAAACCAAAATTATTCTCAACCTCGGGCTCTTGTTAGTGTGCACACTTGGTATTTTCCTGTTTGTGTACTTCTCTTTGTAATACTCATCATTTTATCGGTCGATCTATCTGGGTTTGTTACAAATTGTTTTATACATTGTTTTATACCTATTGTGTATTTAAGATGTAATTATGGTTGTAACTAATATTTCTCAATAGTGTTCTGTACTGTAGTACTGCATAATGGTACAACTCACATTGTAATGCCAAGTATTACTGATACTCTTCAGACTCTTTAGTGCTGGTTGCCAATGCGCTGCCAATACAGTACAGTAACATCCACATTTTATGTAATTAATACTCTGACATAGGAATCAAAGAACTGATTTAATTGCATATGAATTTTTTTAACATTTAAAGTTACATGTGACCTCCACATTTAGTGTTGATGATATCAAAACCACTTGAATCATTAACCAAATGGTATTTCCTTAAAGGAATATTCCCGGTTGAGAACAAGTTCAGCTCAGTTGACGGCATCACGTTGATTACCACAAGTCCCTCCTTTTCTTGAAAACATTGTGGTCATGTAGGACCATTTAACAGAACAATGGAAATTAAAGTGGCCAAAAGCCACAAGATGTATGTGCGTGTTAACATAAAAAAAAGTTTGCGAACCCTTTATGGTTTTTGTGGCAAACTATGTTTTCACAAATGCTGTTGATTGAGCTTGTACTGAACCAAGAAAATGATTTTCTTATTTGCTTATAGTTTTATTGTGCATTTGTAACTCCATTAGAGTAATCCAGGTTAAATTCAACACTCTGTGAACTGACAGTGTGTGTTTGTCAGTCTCACCACTGAAAACATCTCCAACCACCACTGACCCCATTAAAAAACCCATTGGACTATTTTAGGTTTGTTTGCTAATGCGCGTTTGTGATTCTTTAAAGTCACTGAAATTGTGTGGGCTAATTAAAAACTCTTGTCCAAATAATAAAACATCAAATATTTAACTCTCCAACCTGAAAATGTACACTTGCCCAGTCCACGTTAGCATAGCGACTAAAATAACATCGTTTTTCAGCATCTCTTTTGCACTTTTGTATTTACTTGGCTTGTGTTCCTCAAAGCTGGTTGGTTTTTAGCAGTAAGACGGT
This sequence comes from Labeo calbasu, assembly GCA_019740295.1. NCBI lineage: Eukaryota > Metazoa > Chordata > Actinopteri > Cypriniformes > Cyprinidae > Labeo > Labeo calbasu. The sequence continues at coordinate 7,862 of JAHKKF010470278.1, read as the reverse complement.
GGGTATTTCTGTATTTAGGCCATGGGCTTTCTTTCTTTGGAACAACAGCTATGTAGATTTGTGGTTTGTATGCAGTCAGTTGCAATGAAGGACGAAAACCACTGGAAACAGTGATATATCAGTTTCAGGTTTTCACACATGCATGTCTGGAGATTTGTATCATTTCCTAACAGATTCAACTTTCCATTTCTCGTCTACTCTGCTTTTTTTTTATTACTTCCCGTAAGTGACCTTACATGATATTTTCATGCCAGCAGAGTTTGGTATGAAATGCCACACAGTTCTCTTGGTCTATATTTGTATAGGTTTATTGAATTTACATTTTTAGACAGGTAACCCCTGTCTGCAAAGGTAGGTTTATTAGGTTCACTTGCACGACAGTCTGCTAGTCAACTTGACTTGGGTTAGAACTTTGGCTGAGAATAAGTCAATTGTGGTTTAGATGTATCAAGGCCAGTTTGTGTGAAAGTGCATGTGTGTTTACAGGCAACTGTGAATTCCCAGAAGTAAGAATGATGTTCTTTGTACTTTCAAATCAGAATACTTTGAATATGTGAACTTGCGTGTAGAAAGTAATGCTTTAATTAGCTGTCACCATAATGCATTCCTTAATTCTCATTGTTAACATAACATTTTTGAAAGGCTGTTGAATAGGGTGTTGACTGACTATAGGCATCTTCTCGATTAAGCGGGGATGTGATGTTGTTGTGAGAGAACATCAGAAGAATGATAAACAATCATCTTTATTTGTTGAGTATTGGAGACTTTTAGGTAGTGGGAAAAGCTCCCAGAATCATTGCACAGTATTCCAATTCTGCTTAAGTTATACAATGGATTGAAGTGAGAAAAAGACAAATCTTGTGCTTTTTTATTTTAGCTTTTGTCATCTAAGGGTGCATGGGATTGGGAACCTCCACCAGGCGTGAAACGTTTCCAGTCAAAGTTGACTGGAGATTTTAGTGTTTTAATTATAGGTGATATTTAATAAAAAGAAAGTGCAAATGGGGTCTGAGGAGCTGTATTGTGTTTCATTTACCGAAGTACAGAGTAAACCTGTTTAGCCTGTTCTGGGAGAGTTATCATGTGTTTTCTGCATAGTTTGTCAAATTACTGTGAAGTCTCCCATACTGTTGTCTGATTTCATAATCACTGTGCAGAACATTATTTAAGTATTGTATGTTGTTTAGTATCATCCCAAAGCAGTCTGTCCAATGTTTATCATTGTCCACTCTTTGATAAAGTAATGCTGCAAGTTTATGTGACTTGAAATTTTTTCTTAAGCACAGAGTTTTCTCGTACCTGTTGATCAAATACTGTATAATCATCATGAGGGGTAGCTGACATTAAACTGCCCCTATTATGCCATTTTTAGGGTTCCTAATATTGTTTTGGGATGCATGCATGCATGCAAGGTCAATTAATGCTTTCGTTTTCTCAAAATATGCATTTAACCTCATTCTCCTGCGATTCTGAAACGATTCGTTCGAAGCACTTCTAAGATTCAGTTTAGGCTGTACAGAGTCGATTTTTTTTTTTTTAGTTTGGGAGACAGTAATCTTATTTAGAGTGCACTTTCGGCTTTACAGCTTTGCAGTTTACATTCACATACAGCTAAATTACACACTGCATGAAATGCAATATTGTAAATGGCATAATAGGGCCACTTTAAGACTATTTTAAACGTTTTTTTTTTTTATTTTTTAAGTTTTTGTTAAGCTCATGTTGACGGGTTATTGAGCATGTACTTTTTGTACAATTTGTACAATATTTTACAGTAAAAATTGGTCAAACCACCATTAAAGTTACTACACCTAATATATACACAAATATTAACACAAATTCAAAAATTGGGGTTGGTAAGGTTTTATTTTGTGTTTTTGCAAGAAATATCTTCTGCTCACAAGGCTGCATTTATTTGACCAATTGTAAAATATTATTACAATCTAAAACAACTGTTTTCTATGTGAACATACAATAAAATGTAATTTTACAAAGCCTCAGTCACATGATCCTTCAGAAATTATTCTAATATGCTGATTTAAACTTTTCTGATTATTATCAATGTTGGAAACAGTTGTGCTGCTGCATATGTTTTTGGAAACCATGATACATTTTATTCGTCAGGATTTTTTGATGAATAGAAAATTCAAAAGAACAGCATTTATTTGAGGTAACTGTTTTTTTGTAACAATGTTACAAATGTAACAAACGTCTTTCACTGTCACTCTTAATCAATTTAACGTGTCATTGCTAAATCTTACTGACTCCAAACTTTTGATATGATCCTTTCGATGCTATTTTCTCTTCATTCTGAACTAAAAAAAAAAAAAGAAAAAGCCAACTACCCATTGTGGTGTTATCATTCCTTACACCTGAGTAGACATATTTTTAGAATAGACTACCCATTGTTTTAATTTGCATGACTGTTTAATGAACAAATTTATTTAGAAATGGGTGAACTGGTTTCAGTCCATTGCGTGCCAGCTGAGAACATCCTTATGCTTTACCCGTGACATAACACGCACATGTGATATCAGGAAATGAAACAATAAAAGCCAGGGAAATGCATAACTGAATACCACTGTGTTGTTTGACGGTTATGAAACACTTGTTACTGTCCTTACAGTACAGTTTGGGGCACCATACTTTCAGTGTTGATAAAAGACAGTTATTGATGATGATCAGTCCATATCCATCATATCCCAATGATTCTGTTCATTTGCAGCAAGTGAGATCTCTTTAACATCTCGGTTGTTTCTTCTATAATGACATTGGAGAGCAAATTGATCTCAGTAATCTTACTTGTGTCTCCTCTAGAGTTTCAGATCTTAAAAGTGTCTCTTCTTCTTAACTTTGGCTAATCATACAGTAAGTATGAATCTGCATTAATTTTATAGTCTTACCTGACAACTGTTGCCATTTTTATTTTATTATCTGAATGTATTTTAATAGAAACATCTTAAATCAAGTTGACCTTAATCTCAGAACTGCGTATGTCTTCTGAGTTATGAAAGGGAAAGGGGAAACTCGGAGCATTGAAAGTTTCCCATAGGGTTGGTCTAAGATAGTTATTTGAAGATAACAGACAGGTCTATTCTTAACTTATTCAAAGGTAGATTGAGAAACAGTTGTTTTTGTTGAGTTAATGACTCACGCTAAGCAGCGCCAGAAGTCAGTGTTTTAACTTTCTTGATGTTACAAAATACAAGATATATTTGGCTGTTACAGGTCACAAAACCTGTCTAAACTGGGACGCATATAAACAAGTCATGATCCACGGCTTGTCAACACAACCCATCAAAGTCTTGATTGCAATTCTTTGTACAATTGTGTGTGGTTTTTTTGGTTGTTTTTCTTTCAATATTATATGTATTAAGCCACTGTGCATTCAGGTGATTCAGTTATAATTAAGAGGTTGACATTGATTGTTTTACTGTTTACTGATTGTTTAAAGTGCAGCATGTAGTATGATATGTTATAATTAGTTGTATACAAAAATGTAAATGTACACTGTAAAAAACATCTTTCAAAAAGTTGTTTCAACTTAATATAATTTGTTACCCCACTGACTTAAAATTTTTAGTGTAGCCAACTTGAAATTTTAAGTTACTTAATGTTAATTTAAGTGACAACTGGAATATTTTAGTTGAGTAAACAAATTAATGGGGTAACAAATTATTTTAAGTTGAAACAATTTTTTTAGTGTATTAATTAGGGGTGCTCAAATGAAAAAACTCCCCTCTCTCAAAAAAAAACAAAAACATCAGGCCCTGAATTAGTGTCTAAAAATCCTGATTGGAGTATCTCTATAAATAATTCTACATGATTAATAGGAGGAAGATCGGTATCGATGATCGGATCGGCAGATACAGCTTCCTTTGATCATCGATCGGTGATCGGCCTCAAAAATCCTGATCGGAGCACCTTTAGTATTAATAACACAAAAAAATCTCTTTATAATGAAAGTTAATACCAGTGTTATTTTAGTATTTTTATATAGTATTTATTTATATATTAATATTTAACTTTTGTTTTTATATTTTCAGTTTTCATTTTAATTTTAGTTTAGGTTTTATTAATTTTATTTTAGAATAAAATTTTATTTTTAGTGTTTATTTATTAGTTAATATTTTTTAGTATTATATATTTTTAGTATTATACTTTATTAATATTTTGCATTTTTACATTTATTTATATTTTCTAAATATTTAAATCTTTTTTTTTGTTTAAATTAATAATATTTAATATTTGTCTATAGCTTTAATTGAGTTTTGTTTCAGTTTTGGTTTTACTCATTTTAGTATTTTTATGTCCGTTTAGATGTTTCATAGTGTTTATAAGTTTCATCTAATATTTGTATTTTATTCTATTTCAGCTTTAGTTTTGTCAGCAGGGTCCAGTGTTGCTTTGGACCCCAGTGTTCTTCAAAATATTATATAATTGTGCATGTCTGGATAGACTTTGAAGTGCACCGCTCATGCAATTAACCCGTAAACTTGTGAAATCTCGTTCCTACTGTCCTTTATGATTTTATATTTATTCACCTTGGAGACTGATCTAGTATTGATTTACAATAAACATGCAGAAGCTGCTGCTTCCTTTTTATCCACGTTTGATGGTTAGTGTAGGTGTTTCCTCATGTACGAACAACAGATGAAATCTGAGCTGATCTACCCCAGATATTTAATACAAGCTGAAGTTGTTGAGGAACTAATTAGATTTCATTACAGAAAACAGATAATCGCTTCCACTAAAGAGATGACTTGCGTGTGCGAAACATTTGATTCTGAAAACCTCTTACGACAATAAACACACCTTATTTGCTTTTCAATAGAGTCTGACGGAGATTCACATTTCCACTTCCTTTACTGTGAAACAATGGATCTAAACAAATATTAGCAGGAAGCTGGTGCTGTTTTTCCAGATCTGTCTTTTTCAGATGAATCTGATAAGCCAGTAAAACAAAAACTATCAATTGAGCAACCAAAGGCATTGATGTTCTGACTAAAATAGCACTCTGTCGAGTCAATTGCGCAATGCAACTATTATTCAAGCTATAACTTTAGTGCAGGGGTGCCCAAACTCAGTCCTGGAGGGCTGGGAGTTTAGATCCAACTTGCCTCAACACACCTGCCGAAAAGTTTCTGCTATGCCTAGTAAGAGCTTGATTAGCTGGCTCAGGTGTGTCTAATTGGGGTTGGAGCTAAACTCTGCAGCCCTCCAGGACCGAGTTTGGGCACCCCTGCTTTAGTGTCAATGCTTTAACTGTTTTGAATATGCAGTACATAGCAAAACAATGCAAATGTAATTTTAGGCACTTTTATTGCTATTAATCTTGTATGACAAATGAATTACATAACACCATCATCACACAGACACAGAGACCATCAATGTGCAAGAGCAATGCAATAACATCATTATGGAACATTTCTTTGCATATTTGTTTGTTCACATCAGGGCCATTTTTGACTATAGCGGCGCCCTCGGCTATTTGTGCTCTGGTGCAGCAGAGGGTTGTTTGTTCAGAGGTGGCTTTGGTTCACATGCATATTTATGTTGATGCATTTGGCAGACACTGTTATTCAAAGTCACTTACATTGCGTTCAACATGTACATTTAATTAATTCACACATTCACAGGAATCGAACCCACAACCTTGGCAATGTTAGTACCATTCTTACAGTAACAGTTTTAATATTATACAGAGTACTAAATCACTTAATGCTGTGCATTGAACAGGGTTTACCCTAATGCAAAATAAATATACTAAAATGCATTTATTTCATGCTAAGTATACTACAAATACATTTACATGTTATATACTTAAAAATACCCTACAATTGTACTTTTAGTATACTAAACTGTTATATTTAAAGTCTGTTAAATTGGAACAACTTAATGCGCTTTAGTTGTGCAGAAGTAGTGCTGAAGTCCAACTAAAGATATACTTACGTATATGTGATTGTGCTAAAGTGGAACCATTGCAAGTATACTTTAGGTACACTATAAATATTTTGCATTTTGCAAAACCAATATTATTTAAAGATCATACAATCCTCATTGATAGTGACATTAAAATACATTTTAGGGTTAATTTTAAGAAATATGCATTGTGCACAAGTAGTACTCCAAATTAAGTTTAATTATATTTTTTAAATCAGTAAGTCTCGAGCAATATGTTAACAGACTTGAACTATACTTAGTATAAAATAAATACATTTTCAAATATATTACTTTTTTACTAGGGTAGGCTAAGCCTAGTGCTTAAGAATACCCTTTAATAATGGAAAAAGCATTGCAGTGTATGCCTTCGCATCTTTTTGCTTCTATAAAATAGCAACAAGTAATATGATATAAAATATATATAAAATATATTTTGCCTGTTTATTAGTACTTATAACGCACATATTCTGAATCCCCAATCCTACACAATACCTAAACTTAACAACTACCTTACTAACTATTAATAAGCAGCAGAAGTCATAGTTAATGGTTTGTAAATGACGAGAATTAGACTTTAAAATAAAGTGTGACCAGAAATGAATATATTTTAAAATTAATTAACACAAAAGATGATGTTTTGAAAAATTATTCATATAATGAAAGTTGACAGCAGTGCTATTTTAGTGGTATTTAAATGCTATTTATTAATATGTTGCATTAGCTTTTATTTCTATGTTATAATTTATATATATTTTTATAACATATTATATTAATTCATAATTGTATGTGCTTTTTAAATCATTTTTTATATTTCTATTTAGCTTTAATTATATAACTCTAAGCTAAATAGAAATATTTACAAAAAATCTGTTTCAGTTTTAGTAATTTTAATTTTTTAACTTTTTTTTTTTAGTTTTTAAGATTTTATTTCAGCTTTATTTTAATTAACAACAAGGATTTTATACAGTTTTACTAAAAAATAACAAGTACATAGGGTCCAGTGTTGCTTTTTCCAAATATCATCTTTTGCATTCAGCAGAAGGAAGAAAGTCATACAGTTCTGGAACAACTTGAAGGTGATTAACTGATGACAGAAAGTCATTTTAGGGTGGAAAGGTTCTTCATATTTGGCTTTGACTTTGGTTCATCTGTTCAGTTTACATTTCAATCACCAGCAGAGTCCCAGCTGCTTTGAACCTTCACAATTTCGGTTTCAGGTGTGCTGATCACAGCTACTTTAACAACCTCTTTAGTTTTCGACATGAATCGATCACATTTGAACATTTCCTCGAAGGCCTGTTTAAAACAATCCCCCGATAACGTATAGAGCGGCAGGTTGAAAATGATGTTGAGTACAGCGATCGGCCTTGAGATGATATAGGCGGCGTGAACCCAGTGGTCCAGCATGCAGTCGGTTTCCGGAGTGAGTCTCGTGTAGATCCTCAAAGCCCGTAGCACGTGAAAAGGAAAAAAGCAGACGATGAAACACGTCAGGATCAACACGATGAGCCGCCTCGCTCGAACACGTTTGCTGCTTTCCTTATGAGGACCCTTCTTTAGCACTTTCATGATGCGCCAGTAACAAACACAAACCACGATTAGAGGAACCAGATATCCAAGCACGGTCAGCACCCAACTATACGGCCACATGATTTGTGGGTTGCTGCTCGCGAGATCCAAACAGTAGGTTTTGTTGTTCTGTGGCACAGTGTCAAAGTGGTTAAAAACTGGACTTATTTCCGCAACTGCCACAGCCCAGCACAGGAAGCAAGCCAGCGTTCCCCAACGCTTCTGCTTGATGATTCGTCCGTGTGTCGGATGCACGACCGCCACGTAGCGGAAAATGGCCAGACAGGTGAGGAAGAGGATGCTGCCGTAGAGGTTGAAGTGGAAGATGAAGCGCGTGAAGCGACACATGA
>JAHKKF010470276.1:0-21233 GCA_019740295.1 Labeo calbasu | reverse complement strand
ACCCAACCTCCAGCCTGGCGGTCATGGTTGACAACTTAGCCTCAGACTCCGGCTGCGCAGCCGCCACAACGGACGGCCGCTCAGCAGAATCTCCAGCGTCATTTTTACTAGCAACAATTTAATTAAAGAGCTCTACAATTAAATTCTTACTAGTAACAATGCCAGTTAGAGAGCTCTCTAAATCAATTTTTACTAGTTACAATTACAATTATAGAGCAATTGTATTTTTACTAGTAAGATCTGAATTAGAGAGCTCTCTAATTTAGTTCTTACTAATAACAATTAGGATTAGAGAGCTCTGTAATTCAATTCTCACTAGTAACAATTGAATTATAGAGCTCTCTAATTGAATTAGAGAGCTCTACAACTCAGTTCTTACTAGTAACAATGCCATTTAAAGAGCTCTTTGATGCAATTCTTACTAGTAATTCAATTAGAGCTCTACAATTCAGTTTCTACTAGTAACAATACATATTAGAGAGCTCTCTAATTCAGTTTGCACTACTAAAAATGCAATTACAGAGCTCTCTAATTCAATTCTTACTAGTAAAAACGCATATTCATTAGATGCAAAACAGATTAGTGATTACACCCGTTTTCCTTTCTAAATCCCTCCTGCGGTGATGCACTTCAAAATAAAAGCCTCTTAAGCATGAATTAATAGACAGAAATGTTCGCTCTAAAAAAAAAAAAAAAAAGCTTATTGTAACGAGTGGGGTGGGGCCGAGAGCTGTGGGAACGGAACGAGGCCGTTGGAGTATAATGATAATGAGCGACACCTGCGCCACTCACCAGTGTCAAGTCCCACGGAGGAGCTCTGGAAGGAAAAAAAGGAGGAGCGATGACAGTGGAAGATGAGAGAGGACCAGGCCTGGACTTTATTTTGTGTTTTGTGTGCGGCAGTCGTCCGCGAGGGGCTGCCGCTTTGCTTTTGTGTTTGTTTATTTTTTTTTATTAAAGTGTTTGAATGTTTGCCTGTTTCTGCCTCCTTCTTCCCGTTCTACGAACTGTTACACTAATGTTGGTCATAATGTCCGATGATGATGAAGTTTTGCCAGACAAAATTTAATCTCATTTTGGTTTATTATGGAGTGTAACATGCAATTTTGAGCTACATATATATGCTAATTAACAGGCTTATTGCTCTTTTAAGCGTATTCATTCAAATCCTCACTCATGCTTTAATCAGGGCACTCAGTAGATTGTGTTTGTTAAAATGAGTTATGTACTGAGGACTCAGTTGGGTAGAATTTGGGAACTAGCTTGAGAGTTTCACTGCAAAGAAGAGTTTTACATCCATGTGACCATAACAACAATAGTGTCAACGTGTCAGAACTAAAATTGTTTTTCTTTTTCTCCTCCTTGGTGAGAAACAGACAAGATGGTGAATTTTGATCCACATAGTTTTCTGTTAAATGTCTTCTATTCAAGTTAGTTGACAGATGAGTATGAAATGTGAGAGATAAAAAGCATTATGAGCTGCAAACAGCTCAGTCACATTCCTTCCTACTGATGATTGATAAAACCTGCCGTGAAAGACATTTCTTGGTATGTAGTTACATAACGGGTGTGTCATGGGTGTGTTTTGGGTGTAATGTACAATAAACCGTTAACCATGGCGGATTTGCTATTTACATTGCGCAATTTACAAGAGCAAAGACTAAATGCTTCTCCATGTACGCAATATATATATATTTTTTTACATTGTAATCCTTCCATTTTTAATATTTAGCTTGTTTGAGTGCTGCTGCACATCCTTGTGTGTGTAATAAGCAGAGTGTAGCGTGTTCTGCATCCGTCTATAGGTGCATATTACTGACATATATTACTTTATTTAAAATAAATAAAAAATGAATAAATAAATACTGCGGCATTGACTTTAGACCAGGTTTTATTTGGTCAGTGGCACAATTGTTTTCAGTTGCCTCAAAATAGCAATGCGCCAACAATGCACCTGAACACAACTTCTTTTCAGACCAGCACGCCCATGGGTGAACAGATGGCTGCAAGCACATTTGCTATTTAAACAATGTGGTGCTGGAAATGAAAATGATAAATGTGTCGGGCTAAGACTAGCATAAAACGCTTGCATTGCATTGGGTGTAGGACAGGGCCCTAAGTGTCTAAACTGTTTCACACCCAATAAATGAGGACACCACACACTGGCTGTAAATACTGCAAACTTGTGAGCACGTACTGTTTTTGCATATAATGCCAGTCTCTAACCCTGAACTAACCAGAGTTAGTATTTGGATTGAATAACTCCTTTAATTCAACATTCACTGTAAAATGGAATTTTTGCTTTGTATTAAATAATTTCTTTGTATTAAATCATATACAATCATTTTCTTCTTATTCTCAACCACATAAAAAATACTTTTGGACTTCTACTCTATTCATTTACTTACAGTTTGTTTTCTTTAAAAAAAAACAAACAAAAAAAAAAACATAACATTAGCTTCTCTGTTATTTTTATATTCTACCTATTTATTTCTATTCACAAATTAACAAAAATAAAAAAAGCTTCTAACACTAGCTTAAAAATTTACCCACGCACATGAGTAGTGTTTTGATATGACTAAAGGACATTTTATTTCACTGTATTATGCCACTATCTTGACTAAAATTGTCCTGTGTTCCTTTTATTGAACTCCCCTGTTTCTATCTGGATTCATAGGTGCTTTCCCCTTCGGAATCTATTCTACTCAACTACAACAAGGACTGTCAGATAAGCTTATCTCTACTCCATTCTGTCGTGCATTCCTTTCTTACAAGCCTGGCAATAAAACTCTTGTTTGGTTTTGCAACTTACCTCTGCCTCTGGTCTCGTCCCTGTTGTAACGTGACAGAAGACCAGACCAATACCGAACGTGAGCACCGAAGCACCTGCTGCACCCGATCCCTTCGCGGAGTTGGTGAATGCCTTCAAGGCGGCATTACAACCTGCACCAACACTGCCATCTGCCTCAGGAAGTCCCATGGCCATGCCTGCAACATTCGCTGGAGAGGCAGCTGAGTGTAACGTTTTTTGTACTCCAAGTCAATCTGTACATCCAAATGCAACCACAACAGTTTCCATCCGAAAATGCCAAGGTTGCCTCCTTAATCTCCTTCCTTACCAGTAAGACCCTGCAATGGGCAAAAGCTATCTGGAATTCAAATAATCCCATAATTAACTCCTTTGAACAGTTTACCAGTTACTTTTCAGAAGTTTTCAGCACCGCTACCAGCATGCTCACTACTTCCGATCAGCTGTTCCGTCTCCAACAAGGCTCTTCTTCGGTGAACTAATACACCATCCGCTTCCGCATGCTGGTGGCGGCTAGTGGTTGGAATGAGGTAGTGCTACTGAGCTCTTACCGGCAGGGTCTCAACCCAGACATTCGCGCAGCTATGAGTCCTTCTTACAATGAACAACCAGAGTTTCCCAGCGACCAGCTGCCTGCCAGCCCCTGGTAGCCACTCCTTAGCCCGACTCAGTGGCTGCCTGTTACCCAGTACCAGAACCTATGCAAGTCGACACCACTCACCTTATATCCGTATATCATCAGGCTTATGCTTATACTGCGGCAATCAAGGTCATCTCATCCGCAACTGCTCCGGTGGTGAGTACCATCCAATCAGAAGTTGAAACAACAAATCTAACCCTGATACCTGTTACTCTCCATACTTCTGAACGCACTCTGTCTGTTCCTGCTCTGATTGATTCAGGCTCCTCCGGCAACTTCATCTCACAGGCATGCTGAAGTCAACTCCAACGTCATTTTCAAGAATATACAAAAGACTATTTAGGGAAAACCACTAGGGCATGGGAAGGTACATCACTCTTCACCTCACATCACCCTGCAAGTTGGACTGTTTCACAAGGAGGATATACGGTTTCTGGTACTGGAGGATTCCACCGTAAGCATAATCCTGGGACATAATCCTTAAACAGGCAGCCACTCATCTTCCACCTCATCGGCCATGGGACTGTGCCATCGGGCTGGTGCCTGGAGCCCAACTTCCCAAGGGACGAATCTATCCTCTGTCCATCCCGGAGTGCCAGGCAATGGAGGAGTACATCGCGGAAGCTCTGAAACATGGGTTCATTCAAACATTCACCTCGCCGGCCGCTTCGAGTTTCTTCTTCGTGGGCAAGAAGGATGGAGGTTTATGCCCCTGCATAGATTACCGTCAACTCAACTCCCAAAATCATACAACAACCCTATCGTCTTCCCCTGGTCCCAGCTGCCCTTGAAGAGCTTGGTGGAGCCAGAAACTTCACGAAGCTGGACCTGCGGAGTGCATATAACCTCATCCGTATTCGTGCGGGAGACAAGTGGAAGACAGCCTTCATTACACCTACAGGGCACTACGAGTACCGGGTAATGCTGTATGGTCTATCCATCAGTCCCTCTGTCTTCCAAACGTTTATGAATGAGGTGTTCCGGGAGTTTCTCCATCGCTTCGTAGTGGTCTACATTGATGACATCTTGATTTACTCCCAGAACCAGGCAGACCATCGCCAGCATGTCCAGCAGGTCCTCCAGAAACTTCGGGAAAACAGTTAATACCTCAAGTTGGAAAAGTGTGAATTTCATCAGCCATTAGTCCAGTTCCTCGGATATGTCATCAGTGCCGAGGGTGTGCAAATGGACCAGGGAAAAGTCATCGCCATTCTGGAGTGGCCCCTACCAAGCAGTGTGAAGGAACTACATTTCCTTAGTTTCTCTAACTTCTATCGTCATTTCATCCAGAACTACAGCTCCATAACTGCCCCGTTATCCTCCCTCCTGAGGGGCAAACCTAATCATCTCACTTGGAACCCCGCTGCCCACAAAGCTATCCAATGGCTCAAGACCATCTTTAGAACCGCTCCTTTATTGCATCACCTAGATCCGGAACTCCCCTTTACGGTTGAGGTTGACGCTTCCACCACTGGAGTTGGAGCGGTGCTCTTTCAAGCGGTCAGTGAGTCTCCTCTTCTCCATCCCTGTGCCTTCTGTTCCCGTAAACTGTCTCTGGCGGAGCAGTGGGAAATCGGAAACAGGTAGCCATCAAGTTGGCCCTGGAGGAGTGGCATCATTGGCTGGAGGAGGCAACTCATCAGTTCACCATCATCACGGATCACAAAAATCTCTAATATCTGCAAGAAGCCAAACATCTGAACCCCAGGCAGGCCCGCTGGGCCCTCTTTCTGACCAGATTCAACTTCAAGATCACATACCGTCCCGGTTCCAAAAACGTTAAGGCTGATGCCCTCTCCTGCCAATTCTCCATCAACTCCCCTACGGAACCTGAATCCATCATACCATCGGACCTGATCATCAGTCCCATCATTTGGGACAGATCAAAATATCTGTAATGCCACCCTCCAGGAGCCCGCTCCGCCGGAATGCCCAGAAGGGAAGATCTACGTGCCTCGCTCCCAACGTCAAACCCTTCTGGGTGCAGCTCATGAATCTCCGGGCTCTGGACATCCAGGCAGCAGACGGACCCTCTCGTTCCTTCAGACTCGGTACTGGTGGCCCTGATACCACCAGCTACGTCCAAAGCTGCTCAGTCTGTGCCATGTCTAATTCTCTTCGCCAATTACCTGCAGGAAAACTGGTCCCACTACCCATACCACCGAGGCCCTGGTCCCACATCGGGGTGGATTTCGTCACTGATCTCTCAAACTCTGAAGGTAACACATGTATTATGGTCATTGTCAACAGATTCTCTAACTCATGCAAGCTTGTTCCTTTAAAAGGATTATCTACAGCTCTGGAAACTGCAGAACAACTATTCCAGCATGTATTCTGTCATTTCGGTCTCCCGGAGGAGACCATGTCGGACCGGGGTCCTCAATTCATCTCTCAAGTCTGGAAAACATTCTTCAAAGTACTGGGTATCTCTGTTAATCTCTCTTCCAGTTACCATCCACAGACAAACGGCCAGACTGGGAGGAAGATTCAAGAGCTGGGGCGTTACCTCCGGTCATACTGCCAGGAGGACCAACACAGCTGGAGCAGTTTCCTCCCGTGGGCCGAGTACGCACAAAACTCCCTCCGCCAAGATACCACCAGCTTAACACCCTTCCAGTGCGTACTCGGTTATCAGCCTCCGCTGTTTCCCTGGACGGAGGAACCCTCAAATGTTCCAGCTGTTAATCACTGGCTCAGAGAGAGCGAGAGAGTGTGGGACTCAGCACACCATCATCTCCAGCGGGCAGTTCGGCGGCACAAGACATTTGCTGACACCAGAAGGAGGGTGGCACCCGTTTACCAACCAGGGGATCAAGTCTGGCTCTCCCTCTGCCACAGACACCGCTGGAGCTGAATCTGAACAACCTCCTCCTGAAGTTCTGGACCAACCATCGATCTACACAGTCCATGAGATCCTGGATTCTCGGCATTGAGGGGGCCACCTGAGGAACGATCCTGGGTGCCCCGAGAGGATGTACTCGACCCTACCCTTCTGCTGGAATTCCATCGCAGCCACCTGGATCGCCCTGCCCCTCGCAGTCACAGCCGTCCTCGGCGTTGTGTTAGGGCGTCAGGAGCCGCCCCTGGAGGAGGGGGTAATGTCAGGCATTCACCACAGCCACCTCCACCTGCCACGTAACCAGTAGCACCACCCACCCGCTCTCCATCACCAGGGTTCTAATTACCCACACGTGAATCCCATCTGCCACGCCCTATAAAAGACTCTCACTTTCAGTCATTCACTGTCTGGTCTACCGTTCACATCCCACACGCTAGCTCCAGACCTCGCTGTGTTCCTTTCATTGGACTCCCCTGTTTCTATCTGAATTCATCGTGGCTTTCCCCTTCGGACTCTATTCTACTTGACTACTACAAGGACTGTCAGATAATCTTACCTATACTCCATTCTGTCATGCATTCCATTTTTACAAGCCTGTCAATAAAACTCTTGTTTGGTTTTGCAACTTACCTCTGCCTCTGGTTTCATCCTTGTTATAATGTGACAATTAGAACTGGAGCACTGGAGTAATGATGCTGAAAATGTAGCTTTGATCACAGGAATAAATTAGTTTAAAATATATTCAAATAGAAAGCAGTTTTAAATATTTCACAATATTTCTGCTTTTGCTGTATTTTGGATCAAATAAATGTAGGCTTGGTGAGCAGAAAAAAGATCTTCAATTATTTTATTTATTTATTTATTTATTTTTAAACTTGCTGTTCAAGAACTTTTGACTGGTAGTGTATGTTTTTAAGATGCTGAGAAAAAAACAAATGTCATGGTATGTCAACCTAAAGACCCTGTTATGTTGTGCAATAACATATTTTGCGCTGCACTTGCAAAAGAAACCTTTTTTTGACTGAAACCACTTGATGTTTTATTTTGGTGGATAACTATAGTTCTGTGAAACTGGTTGACAAATGTGTCTTATTACAAGAGATTTGTGCAGTGGAAATAGAACAGTTTGAGAATGGAAACTGCAACAGAAACCATGTTGGTGGTGAAGGGGTATAACAGCAATCGTCTTAACATTTTTTTATGCAGGATAAACCCTGCCTTAAATGAAATGCATTTAATATTTTAAGTAGAAATGTTTCTTCAAATTCTGATAAAACATTAGAAGCAACAATCTTGTGCATATAGCGTGGTTGTGCTTCGGATGATGCTTGAAAGTGTCCCAGCTCTAGGTCCTTTCTGATGCTGTCCCCTCCTCTCTCTCTCACTTGTGCGCTCGCTGTACTGACCTGTATAAACAAAAACACCAAAAATAAATATTCATAAAACATCAACTTTGATACTGTGAAATATCTTTAACTGAAAACACTGTACAAAATAAATCACCATACATTATTTTCACTTTACAGTTTAATAATACTGCGGTAAAGTTGGTTTCATATTCACACATTCTGACTTGCATGTTCAATAGCTTTGTTAATATGCATTTAAAAAGGATGCTTACAATTAATTTTCATTACTGACTATAATGAACATTATCTACAATTATTTACAATTTTACAATTACAATGATTTAGTTTTACCACTCTTGCAGCAGACAGTCATCATACTAAGCTCTAATTCTGACTGCCACAGCAGTGATTTCTTCCACCATTCTCAGAGAAGATACGATACCAAACTCTAATACTCCCCTCCTCAGCAATGACGTCTCCCACCTTCTTGCAACAGACATCATACCAACTCCTATTTCTCACTGCTGCAGCAGTGAATTCTTCCACTGTCCTCAGAAGATGTCATACCAAACTCTATTGTTCACTGCCACAGCAGTGAATTCTCCCACTGGTTTCAGCAGATGTCTAGAGGTCAGTATTTCTTCCACTGGTCTTGGAGAACGTTCCATTCTAAACACTATTTTTCACCTCTGCAGCAATGACATCCCCACCTCTATTGTAGCAGATGTCATACTAACCTCCATTTTTCACTGCCGCAGCAGTGATTTCCTCCACCAGTCTAAGACCAGATATACTAAAACTCTTTCTCACCTCCACAGCAATAACCTCTTCCACTTCCCTTGCAGCTGATGTCATGCTAAATTCCATTTCTCACTGCCGCAGCAGTGATTTTGTGCTGCACCCTTGCAGCGCCCTGACTAATCTTCATATATAAGTTTTCTTCCAATTTTGCAGGAGCAGAGATTTCTCTTCCAATGTGAAAATGTTACTTTACGTCACTGCCGCAGCAGTGTTTTCCCACCCCTCTCCTACAGGAGCGATCTTGTTTGTTAGCCCTTCACCTGCCTTATATTGCCCCAACGCGGCAACAGGGAAATGTATTCTGCACAATCTTGGGGGAGAGATAGAATCAATAAAGGTTTTCTCTGCTCGTATCACAAACTACATGCAGTTGATTGCCTAGCTTGCTGTCTCTTGTAAGCACTTTTTGGGGGGTTGAAGTCGGCACTCAAGCCGAGCCTCGGGTTTGAGCCTCCATTAAGGACAGCAAGCCAAGTTTGTTTACCATTGCCCATCAGGACTGGATGGGCAGGCGAACTCATGAAATGAAGTTCCAAATGTAGGTTCATCCAGTCCTGTCAATCATCATTACAAGCCTATATAAGCAGCTCTTATTGCACCGTCCCAGCCTCAGTTCTTCCGGCATCCCTCTACCTCCCCTTCTCCTCCTCTGTTTCTCCCTCTAGGTAATATCTCAATGTGGGGGTTGAACTCGGCGCTTAAGCAGAGCCTCGGGTTCAAGCCTCCATTAAGGACAGCAAGCCAAGTTTGTTTACCATTGCCCATCAGGACTGGGTGGGCAGGCGAACTTGTGAATAAACAATTTGTGCCTTAAGTGTATTTTTTGCTACTACTGTGTTAATTGCTGTGATTTCTTTAATGACACAAGATTAAGCTCAATAGCTTTTAAGAGGCTTGATGGACTGTTTCTGAACACATTGCAAAATCTTAACTTGACCCTAATAAACATACCACAACTCTTTATTGTGCAGTCATTTTCTTTATGGGGTCAATTTCTACTACTTCATAATGTGTTAGATTGGTTTCTTCAATGAAACACCATTTAGTTCAATAGCTTTTAAAAGGCTTAATGGATTAGAACATAATGGAAAATGTTTTATTTTAACATAAAGAACATACTACAAGCCTTTAATGTGCAATTATTTGCTGTATATGTTGAATATCTATCATCACTGTATTCTATTGGGTTCTTCAGTGGCACAGCAGTTCAATAACTTTTGAAAAGAGGGTCACACCATTTCTAAACAAGTTGCAAAATATTTCTTTTCTGTCTATCTATCTATCTGTCTATCTGTATATCTATCTGTATATTTATGATTTGTCTACAAAGTCTGCACGTCACTTCTTAGCTTATGTAGTTGTACAGACACCCAAGTTCTGTTCCATTATTAATGAGGCAGATTTTAACCTAAACAATATGTTAAATTAAAGCTTGTATAAGGTAGCATTTATGTTTAAATTATTTTCTTCACAGATTGATCCAAAATGACTTTATCATTGTCAAGCAACCTGTAAAAAAACATACTGCACCTCACAGCTTGGGGATTGTCATATTTCCTGAATTACCATTACTTTTAAACACAGTAACATATGTGTCATGTAGCTGTTTGTGAACATAAACTATCTGCAAAGTTGTGAAGCCGGCAGTGCACAATAAATAAAGTTATTGTCTATCAATAAAAAGAGTCGACTCACTGGCTTACGTCATGTCGAGAACACGCTGTATCCTAGGCTGTGAGTAAATGTGTTTTATATTCACTTCCAAAAGATGAATCTACAAAGATCGTATTTTCTTGCAATCGTTCCTAATACGTTGTTGTGTATGTTATGTTGTGTAACAACCCTGCACATGTCTTGCTAACCAGCTAAATCACGCTTGTGTAGTTCTGTTGTTCAGCTGTGGACCCACTGTAGTCTAAAAAATTGTGATAGATGCAGCTTGACTGTTTGTCTGTCTCATTAGTTAATGATAAAGGATGGCGCACAAAGCAGCTTTCACACCAAATGTGGAAAGTGCTGCCCTATGAAATTCATTCGTTTCAATTGCTTGCGCCATGCGAGGAAGGCCAAAAGCGTGCACACTGCGCTCACAGTTCAAATGAGTTCTTCAAATTAACTTTTGCCGCTGCGCTCTGAAGGGCTGCACTGAACCCAGCGGCCAGCGCAGCGCTTTCCACGTTCGATGTGCAAGCCGCTTAATGCATTGTACAATGTTAAAGTTTACAACATAGAGGTGTGCCCGGTTCACTTACATAAGCAAATTACAAGCACTTTCCACGGTAGACCGTGCTAACTTGTCGATCAGCCACTTCAACCGTTTCATCATCAGACTCTGGATCAGGTTGATATAAAATCGATGCCATCTTTTCTATGTATTGACAAGTATCCAGGGCTGTCAATCAGTTATGGCAATGGGCGTTTCGTTTTCCGACACGCTGTACGCGGTAGACCAATCATAAAGGACTGCGCCATCTGACCAAACACAGCAGTGAGGGCTCACGGAAAGGAGGGGTTTAGAGAGACTGATTCTTCGAACTGCTTCGCACGAGTCGTTTGCGAATCATTTAGAAATGAGGTCAAATTAAATCTATTTTTGGAGAAAACTACAGTGTTTTTTGACCTTGCATACATGTAAACCTGTTTTAGGAGTCTATTAAAACAATATTAGTAACGTTTAAAGTGGCATAATAGGAGCACTTTAAGAATAAATAAATTAATTAATAAATACATAAATGCAGAAATGAATAAATAAATGTAGAAATACATAATAAATAAATGTATTTTTGTACCATTGGTGTTATACTACTTTTATTTCTAAATTTATTTATGTATTTCTGCTTCACTCTAGTTTTTTTTTTAAAAACATTTATTTCTACATTTCTACATTTATTTATTTCTGTGTCCGTGAGGAGAGAATTTTGAGGGGGGACTGCGTTTCAGTTTCAACTGGTTAGGTTTATTTAGAAATTAAATTGATTTCTCTATTTTATCCATTCAAAAGAGTACGAAAGTGATCATAGTTCTGCACATAAACGTATCGCGCAATCTAGACTAAAAAAAACGTAGCAGAATATTTGTCTGTTTCGCTGCGCAGTGCCGCACTGAAAAAAATATTTTCATCCATCCAATTAAAAAAACTTACATTGAATTTTTTTTTTCATTCATCCAATTAAAAAAATTAAGAGTAATGGTTCACATTTATATTTTATAACTTGAGCCAATGAAAAATAAATATAAGTTTTTTTTAATATAATTTTTTTAATATAATTTTTTTAATATAAGCTTTTCTATGGCTGTTGTAACTCTGTGTTTACAAAACACATTTGTTATGGCAAAACAGCCAAAAGAAAACATGAGGTGGTGTTGGCTGGTTATTAAAAATGATGTAGTTGTGTACTGACCTGACACACTAATCTCATTCTAAGTCTGAACCTTTGATCATTTTATTATTTTATTTTATTATTTTTATTATTATTTATAAAAAAAAAAAAAAAAAATAGATGTGAACCATTACCCTAAATATTTTTAATTGGATGAATGAAAACATTTTTTCAGTGCGTCTTTTGGCATAATAAATGCAGACAGCCGCCAAAAGAAATACTTCTCTATCGGTGCGTGTCCTGCTCCTCACAGCACAGATTGTGAAAGCAGACTGCAGTTTTTGTATTTCATTGTAACAAACAAAGTGTGGACAATGTAAATAATACATTCAATTTGCAGTGCAGAGAGCTTCATTAATTAAAATGCAAGTTTGTGAGATTGCAATGAACTAAGACAAGTGACAGTTTTTAATGATTATAAAGGGAGTTTTTTTCAAAAAAGTGAAATTGAATTTATACAACAGTTTTATACCTTTTTTTTTTTTTTGATTTTATACAAAATGCAAATATTAAGTGACTTACATTTTAGGAACACTGTTGTCTGATTGTGCTACTTCGTCAACAAAAATAGTTCCAAAAGTCACAGCTGAGCATGTTTTTTAATCGATTGAATGAATAATTCCGTTACAAAGACTCTGATTTGTGCCACCTACTGGCGGTTTCAGTTTCATTTTTGAAATATAAATCATAAGTCATTTCGATTTAAATCATCTCATAACATTGTTATTATGAAATGCATTAATGCCACCTCTGAATCTTGTCTGAATCTCTGAATCTTGAAAAAATCTGTCCTTAAATGCCACATTTGTGCTCTTCTGTGCCATGCAAAGGTGAATTGTTGCTGAATTCATTTGACTGGTAACTTAATCTTCCTGATTGTATCGTGTTATTTTAATTTAATTTATTGTTTGATTAATTTTTTTGCAACAAAAAAAAAATTAATCGGATGCTGTGCCGCTGAAGAACCCAATAGAAAACAGTGATGGTATAAATTAAACATCTAGAGTAAATAATCGTATAATAAAGACTTGTAGCATGTTCTTTAGGGTCAAATAAATATTTTGCAACATGTTTTAGAGCAGCGTGACCCTCTTTTCAAACGTTATTGAACTGGATGGTGTGCCATTGAATAACCCAATAGAATACAGAGATGGTATAAAATAAACATAATAATTGCACATTAAAGACTTGTAGTATGTTCTTTAGGGGCAAAAGGATTTTACAACTTGCACTGTAGCACTGGGTCCTTCCTTTCAAAAGCTATTGAACTGGATGATGTGTAGTTGAAGAAACCCATAAAACACAGTGATGATACAAATTGAATATATATGTGAGGCACAAATTATTTATAAATCATCTTGAAGAAAGTTTTTCCACTAGTTTTTGAGGTGTTCACCTGAAATAAACATCCTGTTTGCTGTCATGCTTTCTGAATACTTGTCAATAATCTGATGGATTCAGTACCACGGACAGTGACATTTCTGCAGGACTGTAAACATCAATCAATGCACATGAATTGTGAGAGTTTAATATTAAATGAAGATGTCACACAACAGGAACGCATAAAAGTTTAGCCATTCCTTTCACTGAACACCTGTAGAACACTGTTACACTGTTAAGTCTTTATCACACTTTAAACCAGAGGAACAGAGGTGAATAAAACAGCAAGACATGGGCTCTAGTATGTTCTGTAGGGTCCAAACAAGATGTTCCAACTTGCTTTCAAAACTTATTAAGACAAATCATGTGTTATTGTTAAAACCAACACACCAACACAGTTCTTGTTCATTTTGAGGCAAATAAATGTACACAGTTCATTTTACAGTTGTAAAATGAAGCCATTAACTATGTTCAGGAGATTACAGGTGGTTTTCAACTTGTGTTGTTACCAAATTACAATTCATGTACATGTTCATGCTTTTCATTTCCTAACCACCTTTTCAAACACAGTTATTATAATGCAATTTTTATTGTTGCTGAAGGAAACTCTATAGCATTAGAAGACATAATGTGAGTGATATTTGCTGGTACATCTGTAGTTGGCTGTTTGCACACAATGAGAACAAATTACAACTTTTTAGACAGCCCCTTTTGTTTGCCAAAATACTATGTACATTCAGTGGACGTTCGCAAGCAAGTATGCCATTAAAACAATACTTGGCCATTTTGATTGATTATGAAATATGTAGTAGGTTGACAATTATGTTGCTGAATAGAATTTGCAAAAAATAACTTTATTGGACATACAATTAGAAGTTATTGAACGCGGAAGTCCGAATGTGCAAATATGAAACCAACTTTAGCGCAGTTTCAATAATAATAATAATAATAATAATAATAATAATAATAATAATAAGCTGGATCCTTAATGACTCTACAAGAGCAAAGAATAAATGGTTTACTGAAAAGATCTTTAAAAGCTGTATTTCATTTTATACCATTCCTTTAAAAATCTTAATTTATTTAAATTATAAAGACATTTGCCACTATATGATATTCAGAAAACAAAAACAGAATATCATCTTTGAGACTAAACACACCTACAGTAATGCATAGGATTCACATGTGAATCAGTGTGAATCTCTGAAAGACAGACATTAACAAATACCAGCAACACATAACCTCAGATGAGCGAATATCGCTAGCGTGCTAATATGCTAATTGCGAATAGCATCTTACATAAATTTAACGTCTGTGATAAAGCAGTACACATATGCGCACACACACATACACACAAAGGTATTTAACTTCTGCAGGTTACATGTCCTTTACCCATTTGTAAACTCTTGTACTATTTTTTAAAGATAATAATAATGATTTATTTTCTTACCTGATGTAGCAAGTACTGTATGTTTGCAGGACCTTGCAGATCACATCTACTTCCTCTGTGTTGCGTTTTTTGTTCTCCACGTTGACATTTCACAACTCAGATTTGCTCAAAATAAAAATTTAACAGGCAAATATAAAATAATTTGACGGACCAAATCATTTCAGTGAGCAGCAGCTCCCATACAGTCTATGAGCAGCTCACAGCCTCACTCACAAAGACGACGTAACGGTCGTATTTTCAAACATGAAAAGGCGCGCACAGTTTCACTGACCAGTGTCCTAGATGACAGCCACATTAACCAATCATGATCAAAGCAGTAAGGTAAAACAACCAATAGGAATTGATTCAGCATGGTAGGGAAATGTATTTAGTTTTATTGTTGTTAATGGTAATAATTATATTTTAACATGTAAATTTATATTTTAGAATAGATTTCATATATTTCAATAATAATGATCATAGGCGCTGCGTAGCAATGTACAATGCAGCAAGATAATGACAATGTGAAAAATACAGGCATTTTATATATATATATATATATATATATATATATATATATATATATATATGTATGTGACCCTGGACCACAAAACCAGTCATAAGGGTCAATTTTTCCAAATTGAGATTTATACATCATCTAAAAGCGGAATAAGCTTTCCATTGATGTATGGTTTGTTATAATAGACCAATATTTGGCCGAGATACAGCTATTTGAAAATCTGGAATTTAAGAGTGCAAAAAAAAATCTAAATATTGAGAAAATCACCTTAAAAGTTGTCAAATGAAGCTCTTAGCAATGCATATTACTAATCAAAAATTAAGTTTTCATATATTTACAGTATGAATTTTAAAAAATATCTTATGGAACATGATCTTTACTTAATATCCTAATGATTTTTGCCATAAAACAAAAATCAATAATTTTGACCCATACAATGTTTTTTTGGCTATTGCTACAAATATACCCCAGCGACTTTAGACTGGTTTTGTGGTCCAGGGTCACACACAATATATATATATATATATATATATATATATATATATATATATATGTGGGTAAATTTGACCCGTGCTGGCGCTTTTAGGTATAAATGCAACGTTTTTCGATCTGGTATTATCTAAACACTTTTTAACACCATTTTAAATTACACAATTTTAGTAAAAGTCAATGACTGGGAGACTTGAGTGTTTTATTGAAAATCTAAAAATCTGTTATGTACATTTGAAAAACAGATACGGGTAAAATTGACCCCGTGGCGGTTCTAGTGTTAAAAAGTACAAAACGTGGAGGGAAGAGAAATTGATGCATAGTTTATTATATCGGTGCAACTGTTTGTTGAGCCTTTCTTTTAACAGTTTTAATTTTCAGTTACTGTGGGCGTTAAAAACAATTTGCAGTCTTTTCTGCTCCCGTGTTTTGTTCTCACAGACACCAGTAGCAAACAACATTAAACTCCAGCACAAGAAAGTCCTTTTATTCAAAATCATATACATTTATCCACAAAGGAAGCATAATGGGAACACAGAATGATCTTGGAGAGAGCTTTACCAAGCTGACTGTTGTAACCGAACGCGTCCAGGGTTTGAAGGCTGAACGAATGACTGACAGCCACAGCGGAGAAAAGAGTTTGTGTTAACTTTAATGTAAGGACTTAAATATGCATCTGTACCTCACATTAAGCTATCGTATGGCTTCAGAAGACTTGGAATATAGTGCATAAAAACATTATTGTCCTTTATAATGCTTTTATGCGGCTTGATGGTAACAGAATAATACGCACAATATCGGATTTGTATCGTCCGTCTCTGACCGATACCCGATCCCACAACGAATGGCTGTATCGGAGCCGATACCTGATACGAGTATCGGATCAGTGCATCCCTAAGAAGAACTGCATATCACCTGGCAATATATACATTAAAGTTGATGAAAATTGTATGAAGAAAGTAGTAATTTGTTCAGACTCCAGTTCAGCATTGATTTCAATTAAGTCGATATCATCAAAGAACAGATAGGACTGCATATATGAAATACATTATATTTTATTTAGACTTCAGAGAGTAAATGTGACAATAGCATTCATGTGGACTCCAGCACACAGGAATTAAAAGGGAATGAAGTTCCAGATGAACTAGCTGAGGAGGCATCTAAGCTAGATGAGGTTATGCAAAACCTATATAGTAAATCGGAAGCAAAATGTAAT
This sequence comes from Labeo calbasu, assembly GCA_019740295.1. Lineage (NCBI taxonomy): Eukaryota > Metazoa > Chordata > Actinopteri > Cypriniformes > Cyprinidae > Labeo > Labeo calbasu. Next base: position 4,381 of record JAHKKF010470276.1, on the reverse strand, counting down.
AATTAAGAATAGTATAGTAAAGGAATGGCAATGTAACTGGGATAAGGAAGTAACAGGTAAACATTACTATAGAACCCAGGAGAAAGTTAGTAGGAGGGTATGTAAAGGAAGAAACAAAATACAAGGTGTAATTACATGACTGAGAATGGGACACGCAGGTTTAAATAAAACATTACATCTAATAGGGAAACTGGCTTATGTGATCATTGTCAGGATATGGAATCAGTGGAACACATATAGTGAATCACAAAAAGAGAAATATTTAAAGGAGAAGTCCACTTCTAGAACAACAAATAATGTACTCGCCCCCTTGTCATCCAAGATGTTCATGTCTTTTTTATCTTCAGTCGTAAAGAAATTATGTTTTTTGGGGAAAACATTTCAGCATTTTTCTTCATATAATGGACTGATATGGTGCCCCGAGTTTGAACTTCCAAAATGCAGTTTAAATGCGGCTTCAAACGATCCCAAATGTGGTTGTAAACAAACCCAGCCAAAAAAGAAGGGTCTTATCTAGCGAAATAATGGTTATTTTCATTTTTAAAACATTATATGTGAATCTTTGTTTTGAAAGTGGACTTCTCTTTTAAGAAAGAAATTAAGAAACAAAGCTCTATTGAAGTTACCTGACTGGGTTAATTATTTATTTATTTATTTAATTATTTATTTACTTACTTACATTTACAACACCATACTACATTACCTTAAAGTCAGCAGGATATCAAAACTGACAAGTCTGATGACTTGTTTACCAGTGCAAAGGCAGGACAAAATGTCACAACTGAAGAACAGCTCATTTTTGAGGCAAGGAAACAAGGAGTGAGGAAACTTCCACAGGTGAATCTTATACAGAAGTGTTCCTCATCAGAGACGCAGAAATAAATTCTCTTTCACATCTGTCACAAATGTTGTATTTGTATTTTAACTGCATTTTAAATAAACCATACATTACACATAATTCAACAGGGCATTTTGCTTTATTATTGTTTGTTATAAATGTATTAAATAGCCAAACCTCAACACCATTAAGGGCAGATCCCCTGAGTGCAGCTGATGACGATTTAAAGTGACCAATAATGCTTAAATATACAAGTGATGTTTTTTTTCTTTGTGCGTGTGTGTGTATCCAGCTATATGTTTGAATTCTTGCTAATGATATCCAATCCTCACTTCACATATTTTAAGTAGAATACTACTACTACTGCCCAAAATATGTTCACATAGGTCTTCAACCCTGCTCCTGGGGACCCACTGTTCTGCAAAGTTTCTTTCCATCCTACTTTAGCACGCTTGGCCTGTGACTTTTCAAGTGATTCTGAAGACCTGGTTCAGGTGTACTTTGTTAGGGTTGGAGCTGATTTCTGCAGGAAAGTGGGTCCCCAGGAACAGGGTTAAAGACCTATGCTCTAAGGCTGGCCGCACGCTAGACGATTTTCAAATCTTAACTGATTTTAAAACCATGGGAGACCACAGACATGAAAACAGTTTCAGCCGATTTTTAGCATTATAATCCTCTGAACGCACACACTAGATGATTTGACCAGACCGCTAGACCATAAACTTGTTGATTGTAGGAATGATTTCACAGTGATGCGAGATCAAACGTGACTAGAGAAAAAATTGTCGATTGTGCGAATCAGGCTTGTCTAGTGTGTGGCCAGCTTAACACTCTGACACCAAGTGACACTCCTTCAGTAATTGTAACTGCTTATGTATTGTTTGCTGCATTTTCCTTCTGCTCCTTGGGATCTTTAACTGTAACTGTAACTTCAATTCTTGACATAGCTGCTGTTCCTCCTGCAATTAAAGCTTCAGTTAGTGATGCCCCACCAGCAACAGATTTCAGTGCTGCATTTCCAGCAACTGCTGCTCCTGTCATTAAAGCATCAGGTAGTGTCATTCCCCCAATAGTAGAGGCCAGTACTGCATTTCCTGCAACTGCTGCTCCTGAGATTATAGCTGCACATAGTGTCGCTCCACCAGCTGAGGCCAGTACTGCACCCCCAGCAACTGCTGCTCCTGCACCCACTACTACACCTGTCCCCACTAAGGCCACATCTTTAGCCATGCTCAGTAGCCTAGTTCTTTCATCCTCCCTTATCTTTTCTTCCTCTTCCACCTTCTTTCTTTCTTCTTCCTCTCTCAAGCGCTTTCCTTCCTCCCAGATTTTTCTCTGAGCTTCCTTGTACATCTCATTTGTGTAATGCTCTCCTCCATTCTCCATCACCATTCTGTCTATCTTCTCTATCAGTTCAGTAACCTGTGATTGATTTTCATCTTTGTTATTGAAAACATGATAACTAGTTTTACATTGTTTAATTAACTCCTTAAATTGCTTATCTGTTTTCAGAAACTCTTCTATAGGTTTATCTAACTGATCTCCTCTAGTGAACAGAAGGATGGTGTAACGTGCAGCTTCTTCTCCAAAGTTTTCCTGAATCCATTTCACAGTGTTTTTCTCCTCATCAGTGAATCTCATGTCCAGTCTTATGACCAGTAAAAACACATGAGGACCAGGAACAGACATCTCCACACACTTCTCAATCTCCTTCTTCAGTTCTTCTTCACTGATTGATGTATCAAACAGTCCTGGAGTGTCAATCACTGAGATGTTTCTACCATCTACTGTTTGCTGATGTTGTTGGCATTTCTTAGTCACAGATTCAGTTGATAATTCTTCTTTAAATGTTTTTTGTCTCAGGATGGTGTTTCCTGTCGCACTCTTTCCAGTTCCAGTTTTACCCACCATCAAGATCCTGAGATCTCTGCAGTCGCCAGATTTTGTGTGTCTGTTCTGTATGGACTCTAAATACGAGTTTTAGATCAGATTTAGATAAATTACATTTTATTCAATTTTCAGGAGATGTGTCATTAAATTAAAGTGTATTAAAACTGTTCTCACCTGCTTGGGTTTGATGTTCTGTCTCTGTCCATTGTTGCTTTTGGTCCCTTTTTCCTATTCCGCTTGTTTTCCAGCATTTGTTCGGTTTCTGGACTGTATTTTTTTCTTTCATATTTTCGAATGAGTTTCTCAGTGATTTTACTGATTGTTTGACCAACTCTTCTTCATCATTCTTGTTTTCCTGTTGTACTCTAAAATTGTCTTCATGTAGTTCATCTGTTTCACTTTTTGTCACATTAGAAATAAAACTTTTCTTTTCAGTCACAACATTACTTGTGTTCTTATCCTTGACACTGTGCATTTTAATTGTTTCCTGGACTATTTTTATTTGCTCTTGTTTTATCTGTTCCCCTTGCTCTGTTTTTCTGTCCTTTTCATTTTCTTCCTGTTGATTTTTCTTTTCATTTCTTATCTTTATTGTAGACTTTAAGTAGATTTCATTGATGTAATATTGCTCAGTCTTCTGCTTGATGATTCCATCAATTTTCTCTAGAAGCTTGGTGATGTGAGATTGATTAATCTCACTTTCACTGTTGATCGCATGATATTGTCCTCTGCAATGACTGATTAGGTTCTGAAACTTTCTACTAAACTTAAAATCCATCCATTCCCTGTTTGACATTAGTTGTCTTCCAGTAAACAGCACCATGGTAAAATTCAAAGCTTGAGCTCCAAAGATCTCCTGAATCTTTTCCACAATATTCCTCTCGTCCTCTCTGAAAGTCTCCAAGTTGATGACAAGCAGGAACATGTGAGGACCAGGGTCAGCGAGAGAAAGACTCTTCATCATCTGTTTTTGGAGCTCTTCATCAGTCAGAGTGTTGAAGAATCCTGGAGTTTCGATGATGGAGATGTTTCTGTCTTCTACTCTTTCTGTCTGTATCTCACTCTCTCTGGCTCTGCATTTTTTAAATGCATCTCGCCCCAGTATTGCATTTGCTATTGGACTATTTCCAGCTCCAGAGACTCCCAATAAAACAATCCTCAGATCCTGCACTGTAGAAAAAAAAAAAAAACTTTATGGTTAAAAAAGGCAACTCTTGTCGCCAGTATTGTGCCAACATATAGCGCTGTTGTGCTCCAGGTGTTCCGTGTTCGTATCCCGACGAGGACCTTTCCCAATCCCGCCCCCCATATCTCTCTCCCACTTTGCTTTCTGTCATTACTGATCTGTCCTGTCCTGTCTTAATAAAGGCAAATATATATATATATATATATGATCAACATTTTATGTTGTTTTACAGGACTTAACTTTACAGTAAAAAAAAAAAAAAAAAACATTATCTGTGGTTCCTAGTGCTTTACAGTGTAGGGGATCTACAGAAGTCAATTTAGTTCAAAGGGAATCATTTAAGATTGAACAGAATCTCCGTTTTACAGTGGATCAATGAATCGGCCAGTGATTCATTGAGCGAGCCGTATAACATCAACTCTGTACTGGATACTACTATCCAAAATATAGTGAAAACACTATTTATT
>JAHKKF010470275.1:7420-25362 GCA_019740295.1 Labeo calbasu | reverse complement strand
TTACATGACTTTAAGTTTGTTAAGCAGAGCATGGACACTAATTTTGAGACGTTGTGAAATCAAAAATCAAAATGGCAAGATCCACTAGAGGTTTGCTTTTCTTACATTTTAATTGACATTGCGTTTTTCCAGTTGTAAAGGTTAAAAACAGGGGTGCCCAAACTCGGTCCTGGTTCTCGGTTTAGCTCCAACTTGCCTTAACACACCTGCCAGGGGGTTTCTGATATGCCTAGTAAGAGCTTGATTAGCTGGTTCAGGTGTGTCTAATTGGGGCTGGAGCTAAACTCTGTAGGACACCGGCCCTCCAGGACCGATTTTGGGCACCCCTGGGTCAAAACAATGTTAAGATACTGACAAACAGTGTTGTTTCCTTGGACTCAGACTCGACTCGGACTTGAACCCAACACTAGAGTTTTTCGACATACCCTAACTGTCTTGAGTCAGAATACACAGAGTTCAGGGAGAGTAAGACAACACCAGCATTTGAGATTTGTTGATTTGCGCAAATCGTTTGTGATCCAGCTTCACTTAGAGCAGAAGTGAGTATAAGTTTTTTTTTTTTTTTTTTTATGAATCTCTGCGTTCGTCTTTCCTAATAATGTGCAAGTTAGCAAGTTTAGCGGCTGAACGCGGCTAAACACGGCTAAAGTAAACAGGCTCGTCTCTCCACAGAGAGAGGAGAGGGGCGGGGCGAGCAGAGCTCATTTGCATTTAAAGCTGCCTTGTCCAGAATGAGATGATTTTTGCAGAGCTGATTTTGGCGAGGGTAAAAAGGGTGTTGTTTTACATATCCATTGAGAATTTTTAACCAAAGTACATTATAGAGTTTTCATTAAGACCCTACAGAATCATATCAACTTGTGGAAAATGGGCATCCGATGACCACTTTAACACTTGTATGCATAGTAACGCTTATCCTCCTCCGCCATGAGGTGGCGACAACTGCCCAGTTAAAAAAAATGTCATTGAATCATTCATTCAGGAGATTTCAGTATTCAAACAAGTCTTAATGAAGTGAGACACTGACTCCTTCACTGAATGTTTTTGTTTTGTTTGATTGTTTAAATGAATATATGTTTTTATAAGACTTAAGCAATAAACACTTAGTCAGAACCACTAGTAAATTACGCTAGTTTGTTTAGTTTTCTTTTTTCTCCAGAATCATGAGAGAATCATGGTCTCCAGTTTATTAATAACAACTGTGATTCTCAATGTATCCAGAATCGTGAAGCTCTTGTTTAAATATTGTTCATTACTGCATATAATTCATTAAAATGGAAGTTTAATTTTATAAAGTTCAAAATGCACCTACATTTTTTTGCATTTTGTCTTTTCCGTTGAATAAAAGACTATTTTCCCTCTATATTTCAGCATTGAGGATTTCTTTAGAAAAGTTTTAAATTCTTGTCTCGTGGGATAAACGTCTCGTCACACCCCTAATGCGTTTACATTCATTCATTTAGCTGATGCTTTAATCCAGTGAGACGTACAGATGAACAATAAAATTGCAAAAACCTGTTCTGGTTAATCAATCTGCATTGCTGCCTCTTGTGCATTTTTGAATGTCCTGTTTTTGATATGATGAATAACTTGCGTCTTTATGATTCTGGTGGCTGTCACTCTAAATGTATAAAATGCACATTTTCTTAACCTTGTTGCATTACTGGACATTCCCACAATGTATTATCAGTGACCGCTGTTGGCAGCCAAATCTCCTTTAAAATAAAGAGTTTCAGTCCTAGCTGCAGTAAACACACACTAATGCACATGACAGCTCTAATTTACTAGACTCTGTAGATTAGAGGTGACTTTCAGTGTGGTACAGGATGTAAGGAGATCTTTATTCAGCTCATGTTTGTCCATCTGCCTCTGCTCTAAATGCCCAGACACACAGCCATTTCAGCCAGAAATGGCAGGTAGCAACGATTGCTGCCAATAAATGCAACCTAAAAAAAGACATACAACATTATATGACAACCACTAGTATCATAAAGAGGGTGAAGTGTGTAAATTCTGCAAACAAGGCCAACAAATGCAATACAAAATTGTTTTATAACGCTAATGTTGCTGAAATCAGAGTTATTATTGTTAAACTAATACTAAAACCATAAACATTTTCATTACCTGAAATAAACTAATCATGAACTGAAATAAAATTAAAATATATATATATATTTTCAACTTGTTGACAAGGCAACATTTCTCATTTTCATTTACTTAATCTAAAATATTAAAATAACTAAAAGAGCAAAAAACACAACAAAAAACACAACAAAATTACTAGAGCTTTAACTTAAATTTTAATTAAAACAAAATATAAAAAATAAAATTCAAAATGTTAACAAAAAAACAATAAAATAGTATATCAAAGATACTAAAATAACACTGGCTGAATTTTTAATTTTTTCCTCTTTCCCTCAACTTTACCTGCATCAAGACACCAGATCTTTGTGTATCACATCTCTGTCACGATGTCTGCGGTGTCTTTTATCGGTGAAACAGCGTCTGCGGTATCTTTTATCGGTGTCTCCGTCAGGTCGTGAGATATCAGAGAACAATTACACACACTTTACTGCGTGAAGCACCATCAACTTAATGACACTAGACATACAAGAGACATAGTTCAGTAACGTTTAGAGTATAATTATCTTTAACTGTTGCTGATGAATCATGTGAAACAGTCTGCACCTGTAAACATCAGTATTAGCAATACATTTGATGGAGCTGGTGATATTAGTTGGTTTGTGTCACTCTAAAACATCCATTATGTTTGATAAAATTCATATATAAAGGTAAATTGGGACACATTTGCCATTAAGATGACTAGGGAAAAATGTCCCAATTATCCTGAATTAATCCTAGTTCATTTAAATTTTAAAATAAAATGAAATAAAAAATAAAATAAAATACTTAAAATAAAATAAATAAAAAACTGAAAGTTCACTAAAAAATAAAACTGAAAACAAATTAAAAACATTAATAAGAATGGTATTAGATACTAAAAACAAATCGATACTAAAATAACACAGGTGTATCAGCTTGACTGGAGCATATTTCTGAAATTCAGGTGTAAAAATATTTCAAACCTTTCTGTGGAACAGGAATGACCCTGTTTGTTTAGTTAGTGTGTTAAAGTTGTACTAGTTGTAGTACTAGTTGTAGAGCAGCATTACAAGACTTGACTGACCTGCAGTGGTGCCAAAAACTGTCAAACAGACGGACTGGCATGCAGATACTCGAGCTGAGTCTGTTCCATTATTAATTAGAGAAAGAGGCATCGTAGTGTCATTAGTGACTGGAAATGTTGTGAAACACAAATGTCATGATTTTAACGCCATAAATAATTCATTTGTCAGTACATCATTTGTAAATAAGCATTTAAATCAGAAAGGATCTGTCTGGATGCGTCATCAGTCTCTAAAGCCGTGGTGTCAATTTCAAGTGTTAGATGATTTTACTGTACTGGTTAGTGCACTTTTAAAAATGACCTCATGTTTTCATAAAATTGGACAAATTGCATTCCACATGTTAATGTAGATGTTTGCATATGATCATTTGACAAAACATTTTACAGTACAAATGTTTAATAACATTTAGCTTTTTTGCTTTTTTATAAAAAATTTTCTATAAAATTAAAATAATTATATTTTTATTTATTTTTTATTTTAATATTTGTATTAATTGTATATTGAAATAAAATAAATATTTAATATAAATAAAAAAAAATAAAATAATTATTTTGCATTTTAATATGGTGTTTCTATCTACTCTATTATAACACTGTATTTAGTACTTGAAATATGTTTTGTCATTCTTTTAGGTAGGGCAGGGCGATATGGCCAAAAAATTATCACGATAATTTGTTTTCATATCAGTCAGCATCGATAATTATCACTATAAATGTCACATTTTTATTTCTTTTAAGTTTAAAGGCTATTTTGTGCTACAGTGTGAAAGTTATAAAAACCAGACGGTTAAATGTGACTTTAAAATATTCTTTATTGTCAGGAATTCTTCACACTTTTTCCTGTCATTTTTCCTTAGGAAAATAAATATCTTAATAGAAAAAAATAATAATTTCTTAGTTTTGCATGTTTTAATGAGTAATATTGTTTCAAATCATGAAACAGGTTTAAGAATATTATTAATAATAATATTAATAGTAACATAACTTTTTTTTTGTCTCTTAGAAATGCACATTTAATAGTATCAGATTTAAGTTCATCAATAATATCTGAAAAATTGTAGCAACCTGAAATTTAATTATTCGGTTTGAGGTTTTTTTAATTAACCATTGTTCTTTCATAGTATCATCCATAGATACACAAATACAGCACCTCAATACCATGATAAAAATGTAATGTATGAAAACCAGTAGTCTAAATACATTTAGTACAAATGCATAAACACTACAGCTTAATCACAAAAAATTACTGGAATTATATTCCATTACTCCTCCTTCAATGCATTTAATACATGTCTACATTAATAATATAATAAAATTTGACATTTATATCTTACCCACAGTAAATCTATGGTAAAGTATGGCGATTTGTAGATTAAAAGCCTTCTGATTGTATCGTTGCACACAGTGTTTCTCCTGTTTGTCAGTGCTGTTTCATCTGGTCATTTGTGCTCTTCACTAAATTCAAGCTCTTCACACTGGTGCTGTTTAGTGACTGAGACTAGGGAGTGAACGCACCTGCTCTAGTAAGTTCGCGCCGTGCCCCCGTTTAAACTTCCGAGCGGATAAACAGTCCGAGTGGCGCGCTTTGACTAGCGCTCTTTTGTTCCGCCTTTGCCGCATTATATCGAACACTTGTTATCATTTATCAAGGATATTCATATCGCACAATAATTATCGTTATCGATTTATTGCCCAGCCCTACTTTTAGGCTTTCTCTGTTGCATCCATGCAACACTTAAAAAAAAATGATAATTAGGCCTGTTTTTAAGATTTAGACACGCTTATTTTGACACTCATGTTAGCCACATCTGCACGCAATGTCCTAAAGAAATTTGTCCTAAGAAATTTCGTAGAAAAACGAATCAAATTCACATATGGATGCGTGCTCTAAACGGTCCTGCTAAAGCCTGCCGCTGCTAGTTATATTTAGTCAGACAGCCAGCATGCTGCTAATGAAGACTAGCGATGGTTTCCTCCAGACAGAGGAGCGAGAGACGTTTGAACATGTGTCTGTGAGCCTCAACAGACACTGCATTTGCATGTTACACAGTGAGAATCGCTTGATCCGTGTGCAAATGGCACGTCAGGTGTCCTCGCTGAAAAAGCAAGTGAGAGGTTTGGTTGAGACGGATGTCTTTGTAAACACGTTGTGCATGAGATCTTTATAAGAGCTCGGATGCTGAGAGGGGAAATCAGTGTGATGAATTACAGTCCTGGTGAAGAATGCAATCTGGCATATTTACAAAAAAAGGGGATGTGTTGTGCTAAAAAAAAAAAAAAAGACAAAGACTTAATTTAAATACTAAATGCTATATACTATACTTATAATTTCTATCATCACATGAAATGATAAAATATGTAAATTTTTAATTGAATAAATATTTTATTTTAATATACAATTAATACAAACATTAAAATAATAAAAAATCTGAATATTTATAGTTTAAAATCAAGTATAATTGAGTGTAGTTTATTCATTGTTCATTTTCTAGAATTTCTTTTCTTTTTTTTTGCAAAAAAGGTCAATGTGAAAAAAAAAAGAAAAAATAAACTTTGTGCTGTAAAATTAATTGCCTAAAATATATACTTAATGTGCTAGCGAATTATCTGGTTTTATTCAAGTCAATTAAATTATGTACTATGACCTAATCAACCTGACATCATTAAGGTACAAGAAACAAAATCATTTTTTGGAGTCAGATTAAGTAAAATAAATAAATAAATAAAAATAAAAAATAGTAATTTCTGCAGCACTTGTGTCACCAAATGAAATTATGAAATTATAAAGTATTCATTTTCATTTTGTAAGTGAATAAATATTTCTTATTTTAATATACAATTAATACAAACATTCAAATATAACATTTTCATTTTTTAGAATTCATTTTCTTTTTTTTGCAAAAAAAGGTAAATGTGATAAAACGTTCGCGCTGTTGTGCATTTTGTACGTGAATGAATATTTATTTTATTTTAATAACCTTACAGTTAATACAAAAACTACATTTAAAATAATAAAATAATTTATTACAGTATTTATTTTCATTTTGTAAGTAAATAGATATTTATTTTATTTGAATAGCATTACAGTTAATACAAAAAATACATTTAAAAATAATAAAATCATATTTTTTTTTTTTCAGAATGTCTTTTTTTTTTCATTATCTAGAAATCACTGTGTGTGTACAATCTCTCTTCTGATATCACATACACAGCACTTTCTATTCAGTAAATCTGACTTGCGTGCGGTGTAAAACAGGCCAAAAGCTGCATGTTCAATTTTACATTCAGGCTACTGTCAGTTTGACATATTTGCATCAGGACATCTTAGCAAATGGCTGAAATCGTTCTGTGATCTCATCTTCTCATTGATAGGCCGTGATGTTCCTCGTGTTCAGAGGATTTTCCGAGCACTTCTCCTCTCCGTTCTCATTAGATTACACTGAAGATGTAGATTAAATTACATTTGAGCAGAGTTGCCGCAGAATATTCCACACCTCATTTGGTCCATTTTTCTTGTCGGTGTTGTGTTAGAAGTATTAATGATACCTGCTGGAGCTGGAGACGTTGATGTACTGCTCAGGATGGGGGAAATGCTTAGTCCAGCATGTTCAAGAAGATCCCCAGACGATCCCCTGCTTGTGTCCTGTATGAGATTCAGCGCTGTAGAAGAAAAACTGATGGGTTTGACTCCTGCTGGCTCTGGAAAATAGAAAGAGCACAGTACCAAAACAGACAGTCTGTAACATTGTTACAAAAGATTCTAATTCAAACAAATGCTGTTCTTTTGAACATTCTATTCATCAAAGAGTCCTGAAACAAAATGTATCAGTTTCCACAAAAATATGAAACAGTTTTCAACATTAATAATAATAAGCATATTAGAATGATTTCTGAAGGACCATGTGACACTGAAGACTGAAGTAATGATGCTGAAAATTCAGCTTTGAATAAAAGGAATAAATTAGATTTTACAGTATATTCACATAGAAAACGGTTATTTTAAATTCTAATAATATTTTTACAATAGTACTTTTTACTGTATTTTTAATCATGTAGCCTTGGTGAGCAAACGAGACTTCTTTAAAAACCTTAAAAAGCACTTATAAACAGTTTATATGCAGATAAAATTATTTGATCTTGAACTGTGGTTCAGGCCTTTCAAAGGCAATTGGTGTCAAGGTTCCTATGAAAATCAGATTTTTTTTTTTTTTTTTTTTAAATTCTGGAAATATTTAGAGTCAATTTTTTTTCTACTTAGATCAAATTATTTGATCTTGAACTTTGGTTCAGACCTTTCAAAGGCAATTGGTGTCAAGGTTCCTTGACTGAAAATTTAATTGAAATTTAAAATATTAAAATGGATTAAATTCTTAAAATGAATATAATTATATCAAGCTAAAATTAATAAAGATAAATTAAAGTGTAAAAATAAAGTGAATAAATACTATTCTATATATATATATATATATATATATATATATATATATATATATATATATATTTATTAAATAGAAAATTCTGGAAATATTTACAGTCAATTTTTTCTACTTATGCACAGCTGTTTGTAAGTACAGTCTCAAAAATAATGGAAATTCATTGGTCTGTTTTGCAATTAAGTTTGTCAGTCTGTCTGAAGTAAAATCATTCATACCAGTTTTATTCTAGATAAAATAGTATAGTTTTTTAATATTTTAAATTTGATTTTATTTTCATAATTTCTGGATTGATTTTAATTTTATAGTTATAGTAATTTTGTTGTTTTTTTGTCATTTTTATTTTTTAAAAATATGACTATATATATTTAGTTATTTATTTATTTTATTTTAACTTAAATTAAACAAAAATGGGAAATGCTGCCTTTGCAACTAGCTTAAAAATAAGTTTACATTTTTAAAATATTTTATTTTATGTGTTTTTAGCTAATGTTTATTTCAAGTAATACAAATGTTTTTTTTATCGTTTTAGTTTTATAATGGGTCTTAAAGAATATGTTCTTGTATCCAACTTTTTCTTCCCGTAAGAGTGGGCGTGGCCTTTTGTAAATGATATGGGTGTGGCTTCCACTCTTATCCACGCCCAGCTATTTTTAGCTTTACAAAACAGCTCATTTTGCTGCTTGATATTGCAAAGTGGTGTGTCTTACCAAATTATTTTAATGTGTTATCTTATTTATGAGCACACTGGTTCGTAGTGCAAACAGTTTTACCGTTTACTGCATGTTGTTATTCTTCTCGTTATTTCCCTATAGCGGATAATGAACCAGAAGTCTCACCCATAGGCTTACTTTCGCGTTAAAGAATAAGGTGGATACCGTTTGCAATATGTTTTGATGCAGACTGATGTTTTTAGGCATTGCGTTCACGTCTCTGCCACGAACAGTGTGTTTTTAAGACATCACGTCAAGTTCAACCATTCAGCATCTCAATCAGCATCCAGGACCGATACTATCTGTGTATTTTGTCAGTCACAATCTTTCATACAAACACCCAAACATTTTAATAATCCTTCAGTGTAGCAGATATGAGGAGCCTGAGCATTTTTGTATCCTTTCATCACTAAAGGAGCTTTGGGAGTGAACTCAATGAGAAAGGAGATAAGGATGGATTGGACTAAAAAAGAAAACAGATAAGAGGAGAACATTGGCGTCCACGTGGACAGATTCATTGTGCCGTCATCCCCGCCGCAGCCACGTGGCCGGAGCCGCAGAATAAGGGCAGCTGAACAGGGCTAAGCCTGCAGAGAGAAGCACAGGCTGTGACCTCTGACCTCTGGGTCTGATTCAGCGCATTTATCCATGATCACACCCTCCAGCTCAGGACAGGGGCCGATGTCTCTCGCTCTCTCTCTCTCTTCACTGGTGCTTTCTCACATTGTTTGTCTCTAGGAGGTTGCGGAAGCTGGAAAGGGTTTTTCGGTAATGCGGCGTCTGTATCAGACAGCAGATGAAAGCTGCCATCACCTTTTCACTCCTTCAGCTTCAGCTCCTAAATCTCACCTTCTCCTGCTGTATAGTGCAAATTAGTTTGTTATAGTTCAGTCCATCTGCTTTGAAGGAGGAGTTCACAAAAAGTGTATATGGAGGGGTCTAATTAATCCTATGTTCAAAAGTTTGGGATCAGTAAGATTTTTATTGTTTTTTATAGAAGTCTTTTGTGCTCACCAAGGCTGTGTTTATTTGGTCAAAAATACAGAAAAAACTGTAATATTGTGAAATATTATTACAATTTAAAATAACTGTTTTCTATTTGAGTATATTTTAATGTAATTTATTCCTGTGATGCAAAGCTGAATTTTCAGCATCATTACTCCAGTCTTCAGTGTCACATGATCCAGAAATCATTCTAATATGCTGATATTTTTGTTGGAACCTGAGATATCATTTTCAGGATTCATTGATGAATAAAAAAAAATTAAAAAGAACAGCATTTATTCAAAAAAGAATAACAATTTAAGTCTTTACTTTTTATCAATTTAACACATCCTTGCTAAATAAAAATATTAATTTCTTTCAAAAAAAAGAAAGAAAAAAAATGCACTGTCCCCGAAATTTTGAAAAGTAGTGTATATTGTTACAAAAAAAAAATTCTATTTCGAATAAATGTTGTTCTTTTTAACTTTTTATTTCTTAAAGAATCCTGAAAAAAGTATTACAGGTTCCAAAAAACCCCTAAAAAACACTGATAATAAATCAGCATATTAAAATGATTTCTGAAGGATTGTGTGACATTGACTGGAGTAATGATGTTGAAACTTCAGATTTGTATCACAGGGATAAATTATATTTTAAAATATACAAAAATAGAGAAACATTATTTTAAATTGCAATAATATTTCACAATATTACTGTTTTTTCAGTATTTTAATCAAATAAATGCAGCCTTGATAAGCATAAAAAACTTTAAACATTATTATTATTTTTTTTTTTAAATAAAGCATCTGTACATAATAAAAATACATAAATATATATATATTTTTAATTTTCAGAGTTTTTACTTTCAGAACACAACTGTTGTGAGCTACGGAGAAAAAATGTGTTAGTTTATGCACTGACAACAGAATTGAAGCATTTCAATAAACAGTTATGTTAATATTAATATAATTATATTAATGCATCAACTATTATGAACTAACAACGAACACTGAGAGCATTTTGGAGTATTAATATTAATTTATTGTTCCTTGTTAAGTAGTATTCATGTATAACATCTGAAATGTTAAAAATGCATTAGTACTGTATATGTAGAAATTAATGAACCAGAATTAACAAATGTAAATTTATTGCACATATGTGACCCTGGACCCCAAAACTAGCATTCATTTTTGTGAATTTGAATGAACAAGCTTTCCGTTGATGTATGGTTTGTTAGGATAGGAAAATATTTGGCCGAAATACAACTATTTGAAAATCTGGAATCTGAGGGTGTAAAAAAAAATAAAAAAATAAAAATCTAAATATTGAGAAAATCGCCTTTAAAGTTGTCCAAATGAAGTTCTTAGCAATGCATATTACTAATGAGTTTTGATATATTTATGGTAGAAAATGTACAAAATATCTCCATGAAACATGATCTTTACTTAATATCCTACTGATTTCCTACTAATATCCTATTGATTTCAATAATTTTGACCCATACAATGTATTGGTACTATTACTACAAATAATAATAATAATAATAATAATAATAATAAAGAATAAAAATAACATTCACAGAGCTTGTTGTAACCATTATACAGTGTTATTTTAGCATCATTGATACAGCATTGGTATTTTAA
Source organism: Labeo calbasu (assembly GCA_019740295.1). Taxonomy (NCBI): domain Eukaryota; kingdom Metazoa; phylum Chordata; class Actinopteri; order Cypriniformes; family Cyprinidae; genus Labeo; species Labeo calbasu. The sequence continues at coordinate 14,402 of JAHKKF010470275.1, read as the reverse complement.
TTTTTTTTTTTTTGTTCTAGTTTTAGTAATTTTGTTGTGTGATTTTGTCAGATTTTACTATCTGAATATTTTACTATATGAATAAAATCATGTGACTTCAGAAAACCTATATAGAGTAAAGGATGTTGTACAGTATGCACTACTCTTATGATAATTGTAGTGTGCTTTTTTCCTCACTGTGAGCTGTTAAACTAGATATTTTATGGAAAATATCTGCATTAAAATTCTCAAAATTCATACTTTCCATCTTTTTACAGGGAACTACATGAGTTAATGAATAATAATAAAATTATCCCTTTTTAGGTGAACTTTGAGTTTTTATAAAAAGTACCTTCATCCTCTTGATTATGGCAATTTGAAATCTCCAGTCTTCTTCAGTTCCATTCACAGCTCTCAGTATGATCAACTGTGCTGCATATCTTCATTATCAAGTTAGATGAGGTCCAGACAATAGACGAGCTGTCGAAACTCAACCAAAGATGAGAGCAATATGAAACAGAGTTAGTGCTTGTGAAATCTAAACATGTCTTCATGTTCCTCCTGTAGGTTCAGACTTTCAATGCAACACTCACATCATCCCAGTGAAGAACGAGGAAGGCGTTGTGATGATGTTCATCTTAAACTTCGATTACGTTCTGGACGAGGAGAGCAGCGACTCTATGGAGAGACTGAACCTTACGCCGCCTGCCAAATCCGAAATCAGTGAGTGCAAACTGGGTTTATTATTATTTTTATGTATGCATATACACTACCAGTCACTACCAGTTTTTAAAAAAGTCTATTCTGCTTACCAAGCCTGTATTGTTTTGGTTCAAAGTATAGCAAAAACAGAAACAAATATTTTTACTATTTAAAATAACTGTTTTCTATTTGAATATATTTTAAAATGTAATTTATTCCTGAATTTTCAGCATCATTACTCCAGTCTTCAGTGTCACATGATCCTTCACAAATAATTCTAATATGCTGATTTGCCGTTCAACAAACAATTATTATTATTATTTTTTATTATTATTATTATTATTATTATCATCAAGAATATTATTATTATCAACAGTAGAGTACATTTTTTCATTATTCTTTGATGGATAGAAAGATCCAAAGATCAGCATTTATCTGAAATAAAAAGATTTTGTAACATTATACACTATATACCATTTAAAAGTTCGGAGTCAGTATTTATTTGTTTATTTATTTATTGATTGACTGATTGATTTATTGTTTGGAAAAGAAATTAGAGAAATTAATACTTTTATTTAGCAAAAATGCTTGTTTAAATTGATCAAAAGTGATGATAAAGACATTTATAATGTTATAAAAGATTTCTATTTCAGATAAATGCTGTTTTTCTGAACTTTCTTTTCATCAAAGAAACCTGGAAAAAAAATCTACTCAATTGTTTTCAACAAAATAATAATAATGATAACAATAATGTTAATAATATTTTTTTGAGCAGCAAATTATATTATTAGAATTAGATTTCTGAAGGATCATGTGACTGGAGTAAAGATGCTAAAAAATCAGCTTTGAAATCACAGGAATAAATTACAATTTTAAATATTTTCAAATAGAAAACAGTTATTTTAAATAGCAAAATTATTTCCAGATTTTACTGTTTTGCTGTACTTTGGATCAAATAAATGCAGGCTTGATAACCAAAAGAGACTGATTTAAAAAACATTAAAAATCATACTGTTCAGAAACATTTGACTGGTAGCATATGTATGCATGTATGTACTTTTTTGCAATGCCAGAGTGGTTTCTTGCACAGATTTTTCCCTACTAGCTGCTCTTTCTGCAAATATTTATGCCATCTGTTTCCTCTGTAGACATGTTTAAAAATCATTCAATCAAGAGTTTTAAACCATGATCCAAACCAGCCCTGAAACTTTGATGTGACAACAAAAAGTTTAAAAAAAAAAAAAAAAACAAATAAAATGCAAAAGATGCAAAACTGAGTATAACATCTAATATAAGTGAATTACGTTATCCCACCCTCTAACTTACAGTAGAGCTGCTTCCTGGTGACTCTTTCGCAACCCCACCTCTGCTGTGCTAAACCAGCCATTATAATGAGTCGTGTTCATCAGGAAGTGCTTTAACTGGCCAGCGCAGCGAGGCGTTCCTCAACAGAGCGTGCTAATTAGACAGGAGCTTCTCGCTGAGACTGCTCAGATTCAGGTGGGACGCTGGCATCTTCTGCTCTCGCCTCACACGAGGGACGCTTTCAGAACTGGCTTCATATCAAGGCTTGAACACGCTCATCAGCAGGTGCGGATTGTGTTTTACTGGCATGCGCAACAATCCAGTGCTCTTCTTTTTGGCACCTTTGGTGATCTGATTGACACGTAAAGTGACCAATCACATTTAGTTGCGTTTTTGTATGCTGGTCCGTCTGAAAAACAGAAAAAGCTCAATATGAAAAATTTGGCATGTCAGTTTCCAAAATCTGCATTATCCAAACTGTCTGATCATAATTACTGTCCATCAAAAAAAAAAAAAAAAAAAAAAAAAAAAAAAAAAAAAATATATATATATATATTTTATGTTAACTTCTCTAAACACTATATTGTAAACTAGCTGATTAGTTAAATGGGTTTCACTGAAATTAAAATAATTTATAGATGCCAAATTGTAAAGTTCACTACTACACAATTTTGTCTAAATAATTAACTAGAATTAAAATATAAAATATTAACTAACACTAAAAACGCTTTTAAACATTTTTATAATAATAAAATCAATTATGCTTTTAACAGTAATTTGCATTAAAAAGATAGATTATATATGATTATATAGATTATTGCTGATTATTTTGTTTAAATAAAATAAATAATAAAGTACTAAAAACTAATTGTGTTTTTTATGCTACAAATAAACACAAATATGCATCACAACATTATAACGTGGAGCATGAAAAAATAGATAATCATGTTGGATTTTGCTAAATTTTACTTTTTTAAAAAATAATATATATATAAGAAATTTAAATAAAAATAATAGTTTGCTGTAAAGGGTTGGCATTGAAAAATTGATGTAATACTACACTTTTTTGTTGAAAATTAAAAATAAAGCACTAAAAACTAAAGCTTTTAAACATTTTTATAATAAAAAAAATCAATTATGCTATTAACTGGGGATTGGCATTAAAATGAAAATAGATTATAGCTGATTATTTTGTTTAAATAAATTAAATAATGAAGTACTAAAAACTAAGTTTGTTTTTTATGCTACAAATTACATCACAAATATGCAAATATATAAAAACAAAGCACATTTTTACATCTAAATAGGGGGAATGTGTGTATATATCCAATGAAAGCACAAAAGTTTATAATTAAATCAATATATAATTTTAAATTTAAATATAAAAATTCTGGGAAATAAGCATGCACATAAAAAAAAAAAAATCTTTGCAGTATTGTGTGTAATATGCATCAGATGGACAGTGAACTGCTGTGGCTAATATTAACCGGATCATATAGAGAAAGAGCCTTAGTGAGGATAAGAACGGAAGCAGATAATATTAACGCATTTATCATCTCTATCGTCTCCATGACTTCCTGTATCTGCTGGCGAGTATGCTCTGACAGGGCCAGCGGGCCGGACGATCGTGGCAGTGGTGACGCATCTGTGAGCGTCCGTGAGGGTCGTGTGCTCGTTTACTGCTCTACAGCTGCTCGGGCCCCAGGTCCGCCTCAGCGTCTCTGCATCCTCACTTAGCAAACGCGCCGCTCTAGGTGAAGGTTATTTATAGTGGAGAATGTTGCCGAGTGTTTGGAGAGAGAGTGTGTGTGTTTTGTGGCCTCTGGGTGTCATGGAGAGTCTGTGTCAACAAGGACTCACTGCTGAACCCTGATTGTAGGTGTTACAATGAGACCCAAACCTAGTGAAGCACCACTCGCACTACTGCATTAGAAAGTGTGCATGTGTGACTAAGTCAGGACTTAAATACACATACTCATATAGAATGTTTCTGGTTATGAAGTACTACATTTATGTATAAATTAATTAATTAATTAATTAATATTCATTTGGAGATTTGCTATAATAGTGATCAATTGTTACTACTTTTATCATTTTAATTTTTAACTCGAGATTGGCATTTAAGTGAAAATAATTCATAGCTGATTTTAAAAACAAACAAACAAACAAAAAACACCAAAAACTACTTACAAATGAATTTCAATGCCAATCCCAAATTAAAAACAAGTTTTTTTTTTTTAAATAAATATAAAGTCAAGACAAACTTTATGTTGGCTTGAGAAAGCCTAATCTGAAAATAAAAAAAAAAGTTGATTAGCAATTAACAAGTTTTTAGCATGTTGCTAACATTTTTTTTAGCATGATTAGCAAGTTGCTAGCATGTTGATAGCATGCTTAGCAAGTTGATAACATGTTGCTAGCATGTTTCTAGAATGTTTCTAACATGATTAGCAAGTTGTTAGCATGATTAGAATATTTCTAGCATGATTAGCAAGTTGTTGACACGTTAACATGTTTTAACATGATTAGCAAGTTGCTAGCATGTTGATAGCATGATTAGTATGTTTCTAGCATGATTATCAAGTTGCTAGCATGTTTCTAACATAATTACCAAGTTGATAACGTTTCTAGAATGTTTCTAACATGATTAGCATGTTGGTAGCATGTCTATAGCATGATTAGCATGTTGTTAGCATGATTAGCAAGTTGTTGGCATGTTGCTAGCATGTCTATAACGTGATTAACATGTTGCTAGCATGTTTCTAGCACAATTAACAAGTTGTTAGCATATTGCTAGCATGTTTCTTTCTCAAGCCAACCTAATGCTTTACGTCAGGAGTTAAATACACGCACATAGTATATATAAGAAGAATAAGGAAAAAATGTTGTCCGAAATAATGACTGTGGATGCTGACTTTTATGTTGAGTTGCCTGCATTGATCTTTGAATCTGTTTGCACAAGTATAAGTACGTGCATCTTGAGTAATCAAACTGATATCTGGTCTAAACCAAATCAGCAAATCAGCCCAAACCACTCAAAGTGGCATATCAAGGCACATTACAGAACGTGCATTGAAACCCCAAGTGTGATAAGAGAGTGGAATAATTGAAGGGAAAATGATTCTTCCATTGCATTTTGTAAAGAGGCTGGCAAAATTACTGTAAAGAACTAGTTCACTCACAAATGAACAATTTCAAGTTGTCATTTACTCACCCTCATGCAGTTCTGATGCTGTGTTATCTTCCTCATGTGAAACACAAGATGAGATGTTAGAAAGAATGCTGAGATGCTCAGACAATTAAAAAAGGTGGAAAAAACAACAACAATGCAGTAAAAAGCACCATGACAGTGTATATACAGTATTACACAATATTCCAAGAGATATGTAATTGCTTTGCATAAGGAACAGACTCATTTTAAGTCTAGTGCAATTATTTAGTTTTAGTATAGTTATGTACTGTAGATCTTTGATTCTATGAACTATGAAAAATTATTAAATGCATTTTTTTAAAGCTTTTTCAGTAGTTCTCCCAAGCAATTTTCTGGAAATGTACACATCATCAGGTCATCCAAGATATAAATGAGTGTTTCTTCATCAGAACAGATGTGTAGAAATGTACCATTTCATCACTTGCTTACCAATGGATCCTCTGCAGTGAATGGGTGCCGTCAAACACTTGCCGTCAAATGAGAGTCCAAACAGCTGATAAAAACATCACAATAATCCACAAGTAATCCACACCACTCCAGTCCATCATTTAATGCCTTGTGAAGCGAAAAGCTGCATGTTTGTAAAAAAACCAAAAACAAAAACAACAACGAATACTTGATCTGTGCAGATTTCACTCCTGATTTAGACAAGACAACTTCTTCACTGAAGAATGTAATATTATGAATAGGGGACTTCAGATACATTAGCAACGGTTTGAAGTTAACAGTGTCTTAATGATAGAATTGTTTCATACAAACACACAGCTTTTGTCTTTACAAGATGTTAACTGATGGACTGGAGTTGTGTGGATTAATTGTGGATTATTTTGACGTTTTTACCAGCTGTTTGGACTCTCATTCTGACGGCACCCATTCACTGCAGAGGATCAACTGGTGAGCAAGTGATGGAATGATACATTTCTCCAAAATGATGATTTAGAAACAAACTTAACTCAGATGGCCTGAGTAAATATTAAAAAAAAAACATTTATTTTTAGGTGAACTATGCCTTTAACTATGTATTTTAACATGCAAAACATGATACCATCAGATTCAGATCAGATATACCAATTTTCACCACATCAATGTGTAGAATTCCCGTGACACATTCCAATTTAGAATGAAGTGATTTTTGAGGCAAACAAGAAACTAATTATGCAAAAACTTGCCAGTATCATAGCAACAAATGGAAGTGCTGGAATCATGGGATGGAATCCCCAGGTTCTAGTGTATTCTGAAATAGAAGCTCTATCAGTCTGAATGAGAATGTCACATGCTCAGACGCCAGAACTCTATCATTCCTCTGCTATGATTAGAAAACAGCAAACGCAATGTAATTTACATGCTAATGTACATTAGAATCATGCTAACCAAACAGCGCATGACCTTCAAATCAAGCAACCTACATATGCGCTGCGACTGGTAGTGCGCACACACACACACAAACTTGCTGTCATGAATAATTTGTTAGGATAGAGCCTTTTGTAATGTTCAATATATCTGAACTATAATGGAATAAACTGCCAGTGTTCACGCCTGTATTTGCCATTTCATTTTCTGTTCAAACCAATTTAGGCATCAGGATTAAGTTTTAGTAGGAGAAAATGAAACTAGATTAAATGTGCACTAGCAGCCTAAACCAGTTATGGTATAATAATATATCAGTTTTATACAATATAAAAGATATTGTATCCACTCTCAAAAAAAAAAGTATATAAAATATATATATATATATATATCTCATTTAAAAATAATAATAAATATATATATATATATATATATATA
>JAHKKF010470274.1:0-21959 GCA_019740295.1 Labeo calbasu | reverse complement strand
CAATTCTGAGAACATATCAGTCTATTTTCCCCCTCAAAACTGGACTTTATAACTCACAGTTGCAAGTTTATATATTACAATTCAGAGAAAAAAATCAGAATTGCATAAAAAAATCACAACTGTTTTTTTAACTCACAATTAGGAGTTTATATCATGCAGTTCTGACTCTATAACTCGCAATTGGGAGTTGTGAGAATTGTGAGATATGAAAACGCAATTTCTGAGAACAAATCAGTCTTTTTTCCTCATCAAAATTAGATTTTATAACTCGCAGTTGCGAGTTTATATCTTACAGTTCTGAGAAAAAAAGAATTGCATGAAAAAAGTCAGAACTGCGAGAAACAAAATCGCATTTGTATCACATTTATATCACATTTTTATATTTTTTATCTCACAATTCTGACTTTATTTCTCGCTATTATGAGTTTATATCATGCAATTCTGAGAAAAAAAGTCAAAATTGTGAGTCTGTATATCGCAATTCTGACTCTATCGCATTTTTATAGTTTTCTCACAGTTCTAACTTTATGACTCACAATTATGAGTTTATATCATGCAATTCTGACTTTATAACTCGCAATTGTGAGTTAAGTCAGAATTATGAGATATAATCACAATTCTGAGAACATATCAGTCTTTTTTTTCTCCTCAAAATTGGACTTTATAACTTGCAATTGCCAGTTTATATCTTACAATTCTGAAAAAAAGGTCAGAATTGCATGAAAAAAGTCAGAGTTACGGGATGCAAAATAGCATTTGTATCACATTTTTATAGTATTTTTATCGCATTTTTATATTTTTTATCTCACAATTCTGACTTTGTTTCTTGCTATTGTGAGTTTATATCATGCAGTTCTGAGAAAAGTCAAAATTGTGAGTTTATATCACACAATTCTGACTTTGTAACTTGTTATTGCAAGTTTGTATCTCAATTCTGAGAAAAAAGTCGGAATTGCGAGTTTGTATCATGCAGTTCTGAGAAATAAAGTCAAAATTGAGATAAAAAGTCACAATAACCTTTTTTTTAAACTTTTTATTCAGTGGCTGAAACATGAAAGTTCTTCCTTTCAAACAAACTTTTAATTCCTTTGGATGTCCTTCGTTTTTTACTATTTCAGTGCAAACTTTTGGTCCAACTTACTTCCTTTTCTTGATTCTTTCTTGATAAACTTACTTTCTTCTGAACGCTTCTTTCCTTCTGAAGAAACATCTTTTCAAACACCCTTCTTTACTTACTTCCATCCTTTACAGTGAACAAATGAAGAATCCCTTTGAACAATTTTATGATTCCCTTTCTTTCTTCATACTGAATAAACTTTCTTCTCAACAAATGAATGAACAAACACACTTCGCTTCTAAACAACCTTCAAAAGGTTATTCTTCTTTGCTTCACAACTCTCTATTATTATTTGATTAGCAGCCACTTTTTAAAAAAAAATAGTTTACACCATATTTTCTGCCTTAGTTAATTGTAAAGACAATGGGTCACAGGAAAAGCCAGGTGTAATAAAAAAAATTAAATAGTACAGAAAATAATAAAAACACAGAGAGATGAAATTTGGAAGGAAGCTGAATTAACAACTCAATAACCGAGCTATATTTCAGACTAGTCATGTGTCATTATGTAATTTGTGCCAAAGAGAGGACAAAATTATAGCAACACTAAAAATCAGCTAGGAGTAAATTCGTTGAAAAGAGACACCCTTAATGCTCCCCAGAATGGGATGTGGAGAGGAGTGTGATCGATCACAGGATAAAGAAAAGGAAGAGAGAATGGAGGGATGCTGAAGGAGAAAAGCGCTGTTCCTTCTCTCCCCCTGTGGTTCTGTCTGAGTGCTCTTCAATCACAGCAGCACCCACGTACGTCAGCAAAATTAGAAAAGAGGGGCGAGAGAGTGCGTGTGAGATAGAAATTGAATCCGAGCATGAAGAATGTTTAAAGGAAACTTAGAAAGTGAGGCAGAGGAACCACCTACACTTCAATCACCTGGGCTCTTCTACTGACGGCCCAAGTATAGTCTTAAGTCGGGAGTGTGCGGCCATTAGGAGCAATACAGGAATGGGGCTCTGCTGGCAGTGAAGGATGAAGCACCTGATGCTTATCGAATCTCATCAGCAGTGTAAAGCTGAAAGTAGCAGCGCTGTGCCAGTGGCTTGGCTGTTTTTTTTTGTTTTTTTTCCGTCTAGCTTGTCAAGAAACAAGCAGCTTTTTCCAACAAGCAGTGGTGTAGAATGACATGGCTTCAGCAATTAAATTTTAATTTAATCAAATCTCAGCTTTATAGCTGAGCCAGCTAACAAATTAAACAAAACATGGTACTGTTAGACAGTCTGAGGTTTTTCTCTGCCTAATGCTATCGTTGTTAAAAATTCCAGTAGAGTATGTTCCCTACAGAGCTCCTCTGTAATGTTTGCTGCTGTAGATGCCTTTATTTTTTGATGTTGAAATTCCATATGCCTGAATCTGTGTCTCCTGAACTGAATTTAATTTAATTCACAATGTTCTACAATAGCTTTCAGCTATTGATAACAGTTGTGTTCCACGTAACACATTTGAGCATTTTTAATTAAATCCACATATTTTCCCAATAAAATCAGTCAAGAAAATGTTTAAAAATTAATTGAAGATAAACTACAGTCAGATTTGCTCTGGACGTGCTAATGTGTGTTACAGATTTTCCCAGACATAGAAACCTGGACATAGTATCATACAGTGCCTGTAGCAGGTGGTGTTTTTAATAAAGTTTCTATTTCAGGTGCTGGATGATCCAGCAGAGGACAACCTTCATATGGGTATGTTCTTTTTTTGCAATATAATGTTGGTGATAAAATGACACCTATGTGTAATAGATTCAGCAAATGATGGTGTTTTTACAGTAGCTAATGCTAGACCACTTGTCATTGTGTCAAAGCTGTGCATGCTCAGTCTGAAACTCCTATTAGACCCATTGTGTTGTACAATTGCAATTACACTACAGTTCAAAGGTTAAGGGTCAGTACTTTTTTTTTTCAAGATCGCATTAAAACTGATCAAAAGTGACAGTACAATCATTTGTTACAAACAACTGGAATAATGACTGCTGAAGATTCAACATTGCCATCATAGGAATAAATTACTTTTTATAGTTTGTTAAAATCCAAAACATCTATTTTATATTGTAGTAATATTTTTCAGTATTGTCCTTTTTACTGTATAATAGCATAAGGGACTTCTTACTGACCCCCAAATTTTTGGCATTGTTTGTATTCTAATCATCAACATTAACCATATATTTACACATAATCAATAACTCTTTAACTCTTTCTTCTAAAGATGTGTTCATTGGTTGCAGTAGTCAACTGTTTGCTCCCATTCTAGTTGTCTCATCACATCAATGCTCATTTGAATATAATTAAAGGGATAGTTCATCCAAAAATGAAAGTTCTGTCATTAATTACACACCCTCATGCCGTTCCAAACCTGTAAAAGCGTCAACTCCTGCATCAGCAGCATCACACGCATACGTCATGGTACTCTCGTGAATTCTTCGGAAGAGAAGAAATTGTTGAATGTTTTCTTTGAGCACAAAAAGCATTCTCATAGCTTCATAACATTCCGGTTGAACCACTGATTTCACATGGACTATTTTAGTGATGTCCTTAGTAACTTTCTGGGCCTTGAACGTGTTAGTACCAATGATGTTTATTCAGGGTCAAAAAGCTGTCGGATTTTATCAAACATTTGTGTTTCAAAAATGAACGAAGGTCTTACAGATTTGGAACGACATGAGGGTGAGTAATTAATGACAGAGTTTTCATTTTTGGGTGAGCTATCCCTTTAAACTCTTTAAACTTTCGTCAGATCGGTGTCACTTATATCAGATCACCTACTCTCATTGAAAATGAATGACCTCTGGGCACTTTGTCGCAGCAAAACTTTTGTCAGTCTGAAGTTTACCATTACAAACTGTACTTTTTAATGAAAGCGGCGTGTTTCAAATAGATCAAACTGTGCAGCCTGTCTTCGTAATGGGTTTAAGTGAGAATCTGTAGAATAAGTGTGCCATACGTATGACAAATTTAGTTGGCTGCTCTGACTCATACTGTAGGAATGAATATAAGGTGTTTGTGCTGATGGACTGCTGCAAAATCCTAAATGACTTCACACCGTTGTGCAACGGTGCGAATAAAAGCACACATCATACTTATGTGTGAAAAAGATTGGGTCATTTGAGGATATGCCATACTATATGAGGACTGTGAACATTACGTTTCATAAAGTGCACTGAATAATAGCTTTGTCAATAACAGAATGTCTTTTCACTCTCGTTTTGCTTTAATGACTCTCTTTCTCTCTGATCTTTTCTCAGTGTTTGAGCTGATGCAGAAGGGGTAAGTATTCTGTGTGTCCACTTAGACCTCTTTTAAGCATAATTGATGCTTTCGCAACACTTTCTTCCATCCCCTATCGTTCCATTAATCGCTTCTTTCCTTCCTCATCAACTGTCTTGTCTTGCATATCTGTCATCACTTAGATCTGATTCAGTTTCCCGTGTTTTCCTTCCTTGTTCCAAAGGGATTAATTAAATACTTATGTTCTCACTTTCTCACTCAGTCTCTTATTCGCTTCTATTTCTAAACCAGTTTTTTTGTTTTTTTGTTACTGAATAGAATTTTTTTCTCGCTGCGTATAAAATAATTGCATTGTTAATCTTTTCGGTATTCCTACTGGTACTTGTAGTTTTTATTTATTCTGTTGCTTACTCTGCTTTTCTAAATCCATAAGAAGCTCATTTAAACGCCAGCAGTCTTACAGTTTATTATAAGACCTCATTTTTTTTCCAAATGTGACATTTTACTTTGTTTGAATATGAGTTTTTTGCCAAGTGGGCTGGCTTTGTTTTGGAGAGAATTGTGGTGTTCAGTATCTCTGGTGTTTGTGGGCTTCTGCCTTGAAAAGAGCAGATTAGAACTTACTTTGCATAATTACAGAATGCTCTATTTTCACTAGACCTGGCTGAATATGCTTGGCCTTTCTGCTCAATCGTGATTCACTGCCTGTGGGTAATGAATGAAATGGCCTTTGAGGACCCAGTTTTGTGCTAAGTGGTTTTTGTGATTGGTTTTTATGTAAATCTCACAGTCACAGTTCGTTTTAAAGGATTCAAGCCACTGTGTGTGCAGTCTTGTAGTTTCCCAGCATCCTTTGTTCTTTTGCACAACTTGCCCAGTGCTGCGTTATCACGTATGTCGTGTAAACATTTGGAATTCTTTTGATTTAAATGGGTCACTAAAGGCTGGAATACGCTGCATGACTTTTACCCAGATTTTGTGCTGATTTACAGTCTGGAGAAGTTGATGTTAGTAGCCGAAAGTCAAAGCCAGTGTGAGGATTTGAGTTTCATAGGAAATTATAAAGGGCAGAGAGCTTTAGACTATAATTCCATCCAGTCTGACAATATCAAACATGTTTGATCTTTTGAGCCGTTTTTAGAATACATATTATTTTCATTTCTCATGCATCTCTTCGCAACAAAGACAAATGACTTTTTGTGAGTTTGTTGTGTTGGGAATGACTTGAAAGTCTGGTAGAATGTGATCCTCGGTTGTGTAGAGTACGATCTGCAGTTTTATTCTGTACTTTTCAGATTTTAAAAGTTGCGTAGTGTATTCCAGCCTTGAGTTTGTTATCTAGCTGGCTAACATAAATGAGATTTTGTTAAAACTACAAAAATAACTCAACAATATTCTTCAAAACAATAAAATGGATTATACTGTATATTATAAACCAGTAATATTCTATAGTTTTGTTTTGTTTTTTTCAGCAAAGGTTTGTACCAATTTACAGCTTTCAGCTTGATTCATTAAAAAAATAGAGCCACATAAAATAAAATTGGAAAATGAAATATCAATACATTAATTAAAAAATAAATATGTGTTGTTTTTAGGAATGCACCGAAATTTATCAGAAAATGATCAGCCAAAAATGGCTATGCGTTTTGGAAAATTAGTCAAAACAGTCAAAAAAATTAAAAAAACGATTCCGATGCATAGAACTGAATAAAATATATTGATATTTAATGTTAATATATTTTCTGTCCAAATTTATTGTGTTACTTTCAATAAAAGTGTGGTTATTAGTTTTACAAAACTACGTTATATTATTTAATAAAATAATAAATAATTATTACAAAGCATTTTCAGATTCGGTGCACCCACAATTTTCCGTTTTGGTTTCAGCCCAGAATTTTCATTTAAGTGCATTGCTTTTTTTTTTAAAACTGACAAATAAATAAATATATTTAGCTCTTTATTTAATTCATGTTTCAAAATTTGTTGAATGTAAAATAATACATTTATGAAGCATTTTAAATACAGCATTTTATTTGCTGTATTTAAAATGTTATTTTGCTGTATATTTGTTTTATGAAGCAGAATGCTTAAAAATTTGTCAAATGTAATAATCATTGAATAATAAATTGAGGAATCATTTTAAATACAACGTTTAATTAGCAGTTTTATAAGGAATATGCTTTTCTTTTTCCAGATAAAATCTATCTAAAATGTAATATACATAAAAAAAAATCGTATTTTAAATATTAAATATTTTATAGAAGGAATAACTGGTGCATATAGAATAGATTTCTTGAAATAATGTTTGTGGCGGGGTCAGTGAGCATTTTAAGAGGCAAGTAAAAATCTGAACTCCGCATCTTTATTAATTCACGCTTTTTTCATGTTTAAACCACATCAAGGGGACATTGCAGACAGTATATTGTATCAAGCTTTGAGGCTGTCTCTCCACCTGTCATTTCATTCACTGTTTCTCTTCATGAATCATTGCTCTCTGTTACTGTCTCTTTTATTAGTACTCAGTTAACTTACAATCTCCATTGGTCACCAGCCCCGTGATGGAGGTCCCCAGCGACAGTCCGTTCAGTGAGGAGCAGGCCCGCCACTACTTCAGAGACATTGTTCTAGGCATCGAGTACTGTGAGTCATTTCCTTTATTTTAAAAACCATTTTCGACTTGCCGGGTCGACCCTACTGGGTTCCATTTTTAGTTTCTAAGGAGACCACCTTGACATGGACTTTGTGACAGAGTGTCTGAAGTTAAATAAATCCTGGTAGAGAAGAGTGAAGCAAACTCCTACAGATGAGCGACTGACATTAATCATTACTTATGTAAAAATAAAGACCCAAGAGATTTCTGTCTCAAGGAACAGCTCTGTGTTTGTTGTTCTAACGCATCGTGGCATCCTGTTAGGCTAATGAAGTGAGCGAATGTGGCAGTGCGCTCATGTATTTGTGCGTGGGGGAGGTCATCGTTTCCTGATAAAAACAAGTCGGTGCTATTTCTAAAGGGCGTTCTGATCTTTAGAAACTGTCAGAAGAAGAAATCTGATTTTATGCTGCAACAGTACAATAATTACATACGGACAGTTAGAGGAATATTCTGAGCGCAGTAAAAGTTAAGCTCATCAGCATTTGTTGCATAATGTTACCACAAAAGTTTAAGTGGTAGTTCACACAAAAATGAAAATTCTGTCATTGATTACTCACCCTCATATCGTTCCAAGTCCATTCGTTCATCTTCGGAACACAATTTAATATACTTTTTTAATGAAATCCGAGAACTTTCTGACCCTGCATAGACATCGACGCAACTACCACATTCAAGGCCCAGAAAGGTAGTAAGGACATCATTAAAATAGTCCAAAATAGTCCAAAATAGTCCATAGTCCATCAGTGGTTCAACATGAATTTTGTGAAGCTATGAAAATACTTTATGTACGCAAAGAAAACAAAAATAACAACTTAATTTAACCATTTCTTCTCTTTCGTGTCAGTCTCCGCGACGCATTTACAAGAGTACCGTGACGCATGTGTGTAGTGCTGCTGACCAGAAGCCAGCGAACCACTAAAGTCACATGGACTATTTTGACTATATTCTTACTTCTTTTCTGGCGTATTGCTGTCTGTGCAGGGTCAGAAAGCTAATAAAAATATCTTAATTTATGTTCTGAAGATGAACAAAGGTCTTATGGGTTGGAACGACATGAGGGTGAGTAATTAATGACAGAATTTTCTTTTTTGGGTGAACTAACTTCACTCATTTGGACTATTTCAACTATTATTTTTTAAAATTTCTAACAAATGTTTTCAACTGTTAATCATTTTGAAATGTTTAAAGCAGGCAGGGTTAACCTCACAGTAGTGCTTAACACTGATTCCTGTCAGATTTTCCAAATCCTTCATCACTTGAATTAAGATTATCATACTTCAAAGCGCAGCTACCACAAAATCAGACTTTAGCACTTTTTTAGCACCTTTAAAGGAGAAGTCCACTGCCAGAACAACAATTTACAGATAATGTACTCACCCCCTTGTCATCCAAGATGTTCATGTCTTTCTTTCTTCAGTCGTAAAGAAATCGTGTTTTTTGAGGGAAACATTTCAGGATTTTTCTCCATATAATGGACTGATATGGTGCCCCGAGTTTGTAACCTTCTGCTGAGGTTAAATACTGATTTAAAATCACTATATATAATAAACAAGATATAGTTTAATAGCTTAACTAAGATTAATAAAGTAGTCAACTAATGTTAACTAACGAACCTTATTGTAGTGTTACCGGAAAAATTATAAGCTTCACATTTTATTTAAATCCTCCAAAAGTCGTCTCTATTCACTTCTATTGTAAGTTTCATCATGACCTTGATTTTTGCTCTTTTGAAAGAAAACAAGGGACAAGTCTAAATAACTTTTTTATGGTGATCAGTGTCAGCTGAGTTTAAAATGTATTGAGCTTTTAAACAAAATAGTAGCTCAACAAAGCAAATGAGCTAGAGTAGGTTGAGGTGATTGCCAAGTGTCTGTTCTGCTCATCAAGTGGAAACTCAGCTTTCATCAGTTCATTTGAATCTTACTAACCAGGCAACATTCGCTGTGGCAACCGTCTGGATGGCAACAGGCCATTTGCATGATTCGCCACAAATCAGTCTGTGTTAACAATGAACTCCTTTGTGTGTGGCGGTAATTTGTGGACTGTAATCAGACTATGTGACCATATTCCGTTCATTTCATTAGCACTGCGCTAGTTACCCCGGACAGCCACGTCAATAGAATTAATTAATAGCAATCTAACAAATGTGTGTGTGTGGGTTTTATGCTATGTAAACTGCTTGAGAGACACCTTACATGAACTGTGGTGTACTCCATGTGTCACATTCACCTTGCTGGCTGACTTTGATGAAATAATTATATGCAATAACCTGCTAATACTTTAAATATATGTCTTTGTTCCTTAATGGATTTTCTTTTTTCATTACCTTGCGTGTCATTTGAAGTCGTCTGAGATGTGGCTCTTGTCACATATAACCAGTAATGGCAGATGACAGGAAGACGATAAGTGGCGGGCAGGTTATCTTTGATTGACCACTTGAGACAGGAAGGCATCTATTAACCAATCAAATTCATCTTCTGTGTGCACGGCCCAAGGTGACCTTCTTGAACCTGTCTGCGGTTCCTTAGTTAAGCTGAGAGCTCCTGCTGTCAGACACACTTGATTTTGTACCTCCTCTTCAATGGCTGTGTTCAACTTAATAATTTTATTTAACTTTAATATCATTAAACCTTCAAAACGCAGTTCAAAACTGACATTTTGGTCAAAATTAAGTAACTTGTGCCATATAAGCATGGAGTTGTATTGCGTATTATGTCAATATTTTACTTTTTTTTCTGATTTCGTGCTAGGACAGATGATCGCAATTAAACATAGATGAAACAATTTTCGAGTATTAATACAGTATTCTGGTGTTGCATTGATAAGACTGATTCTTACGTGAAAATATGTCATATGTGAAATGTTTATTAAAATTATTATTAAATACACTACCAGTCAAAAGGTTTTGAACAGATAAGTCTTAAAGAAGTCTCTTCTGCTCACCAAGCCTGCATTTATTTGATCCAAAGTACAACAAAACAGTGAATTTTAAAAATATTTTTACTATTTAAAATAACTGTTTTCTATTTTCATATATTTTAAAATGTAATTTATTCCTGTGATTTCAAAGCTGAATTAATAAATACTAAATAATAATAATAAAACTAAAAACTAAATAATAATAATAAAAAACATTATTATTATTATTATTATTATTATTATTATGTTGAAAACAGGTTTCTTTGATTAATCGAAAGTTCAGCATTTATCTGAAATAGAAATATTTTGTAACATTATAAATGTCTTTATCATCACTTTTGATCAATTTAAAGCATCCTTGCTAAATAAAAGTATTCATTTCTATAATGTCTTTCCCAAAAAACAAGACAAAACCAAACATAAATTTACTGACTTCTAGCTTTTGAATAATGTATAATGTTACAAAAGCTTTTCATTTCAGATAAATGCTGATCTTTGCATCTCTCTATTTATCTAAGAATCCCAAAAAATGTACTTAACTGTTAAATATTGATAATAATAATAATAAATGTTTCTTGAACAGCAAATCAGCATATTAGAATGATTTCTGAAGGATTGCGTGATATTGAAGACTGGAGTAGTGATGCTGAAAATTTTGCTTTGATCACAGGAATAAATTACATTTTAAAATATATTCAAATAGAGAACAGTTACTTTAAATAGTATAAATATTTCAGAATTTGACTGTTTTTGCTGTACTTTGGATCAAACAAATGCAGGCTTGGTGAGCAGAAAAGACATATTTAAAACAACATAAAAACTTTTACTGTTCAAAAACTTTTGATAGCGTATAATGGTAAATTGATAAAAATAATTTGCCATTTTATCCTCAGAAATATGTAACATTTTAGTTGACTGCATTGTTTTAAAGACCAAAGAAGGACATTTGTTTTGTAAAGTCTGATAAAATTCTGAGATTTTAAGCTAATTGTCAGCAAACTGCACTTCTGAAGCAGCTCAGTGTTCGCATTCTTTTAGATGAGATACTCAAAACATTATTGTTCATTATATCTTATATTTTCTGTTTCTTTTTGATCAGTGCACTATCAGAAGATTGTTCACAGAGATATCAAACCATCTAATTTATTACTTGGAGATGACGGCCATGTCAAGATTGCAGATTTTGGGGTCAGTAACCAGTTCGAGGGTAATGATGCCTTGCTCTCCAGCACTGCTGGTACTCCTGCCTTCATGGCCCCAGAAACGCTGTCAGACAACCGCAAGAGCTTTAGTGGAAAGGTAATGTGTGTCTGGAGTGATTTTGCTGATATAGTGCCCTCCACTAATATTGGCCCCCTTGGTAAATATGAGCAAAGGTGTTTGTGAAAATGATCTGCATTGTTTATCTTTTTGATCTTTCTTTCAAAAAATTCACAAAATTCTAACCTATCATTAAGGTAAAAAAATGGAAAGTGGAGGGAAAATCTTTTATGAAATAAATGTTTTTCCTCTAGTTTACGTTGGCTACAATTATTGGCACCCAATTATTGCAACTTCCTTTTCTCAAGATAACAGCTCTGAGCTTTCTCTTATAATGCCTGATGAGTTTAGGGAACACCTGACAAAAGATCAAAGACCATTTCTCAGCATTTTTCAGCAGAAGCTTCATTTTGTGCTCACAGACACATTTTTGTCTTGATGTTTGTTTTGGAACGTTGTCCTGATGGAAGATCCAACCACAGCCCATTATAAGATTTCTAACAGAGGCAGTCAGGTTTAGATTTTTTAACTGTTGGGGCCATGTACAGTACCTGAATTAGATGTGCCTCTGGTACAAAAATAGGCCCACAACATTAAAGATCCAGCAGTGTCCTTAACCATGGGCATGGGGTACTTTTTTCCATCTGGTGGGTTTGCTGCCAGAAAGCTTTTTGTTTTTTTAGTTTCATCTAACCATAGAAGCCAGTCCTGTGTGAAATTCCAGTCGTGTCTGACAACTGAATATGCTGGAGTTTGTTTTTGGATGAGCGAGGAGGATTTTTCTTTTTTGAAACCTTAAAACAACATTTGGTGATGTAGGGGCTTTTCTTTATATATATTTCTGACCCCAAGACTCAACTAATCTCTGGAGTTCTCTCCTCCTCCACATCCTCTTCCAGGCAGATTTGTAACATGTTTAGTTGATTGGAACTTCTCAAATTTGCCCTAATGGTGTAAATGGGTATTTTCAATGCTTCATCTATTTTCTTTCAGCCATTTTATATTTTGTGAAGCTCAACAATCTTTCACTGCACATCAGAACTATATTCTTTGATTTTACTCCTTGTGATGAATGATTACGTTAATATGAATGGGAATATAATGGGATAGTGTAAATATGAATAGGAATATACTCAAGACATATTTTATTCATGAGAATTTCTAGGGGGTGCCAATAATTGTGGCCAACATGAAAAAAAAAACAAATCTTTTTTCCATAATGTGAGTTTCCCCCCACTTTCAGTTGTTTTACTTCAATGATAGGTTAGAATTTTGTGAATTTTTTGAATGAAATATCAAAAAGATAAATTATGCAGATTTATTTTCACATCTGTCTTTGCTCATATTTACCAAGAGTGCCAATATTAGTGCAGGGCACTTTGTGTTGTCATAGGCCAATCATTCTGACTGATTTGGTTTTTTTAGAATGTTTTTGAAAGACGTCTCTTATGACGACCACGGCTGCGTTTATTTAATCAAAATACAGTAAAAACCGTAATCTTGTGAAATATTGCAATTTAAAATAACTGTTTTCTACTTTAAATAAAATCTAATTCATTTCTGTGATGCAAAGCTGAATTTTCAGCAGTCATTACTCCAGGCTTCAGTGTCACATGATCCTTCAGAATTCATTTTGACATGTTGGTTTGGTGCTCATGAAACATTTCTTATTATTGTCAGAGTTAGAAACATTTTTCAGGATGTTTTAATGAATAAAAGTTTGAAAGAAGAGCATTTATTTGATAACTTTATAGATGCCTTTGCTGTCACTTTTGATCAGTTTAATATATCTTTGTTAATTTAAAATGCACAAAGAACAAAGTCAGAGAAGTTTAATGCAATATGAGTGAATAAGCGATAACAGAATCTAAATTTTGAGTGAACTGTCCCTTTAAGGAATGCCATTTATTTCAATAAGCTCAAAGCTGTAGAGCTCTCCTGCATCACTAAAACAACATTTGTGTTTTCTTCAGGCTCTGGATGTGTGGGCTATGGGAGTGACCCTCTACTGTTTTGTGTACGGGAAGGTGAGTGGGCTCATGTGCTGATATGATCAGAGTGATAGCAGTAATTCTTCATCGTGAGATTATCTATCAGAATGATCAATGGATGGGACAGTGTGCTACTGCAGTGACATTTATGTGATTGATGATTTTGATCACTCATCCGTCACCCTCCGCTCCTTCTCTGTTTTTCTTCGTCGTCCTCCAGTGCCCATTTATTGATGAGTACATACTGGCACTTCACAGTAAGATCAAGAGTAAGCCGGTGGAGTTCCCAGAGACGTAAGTCGCCCCTCGCTGTTTACGACGCATCTGGTCTCTCAGTAACAGATACAAAGAGAGGAAATGTCAGAAATGTTTGAGTGTATAGCAATGTGAGCTGAATGCTGTATGCATGCTTGTTGGTTTAGTATGATATTTGTGTATGCTCGTGCAGGTCTGTTTGAATGATAGGTTGATGAAGTCTGCCGTCTGTGTGTGGAAGGCCACAGGCCGTCCGGATGCATGTCATCTGGTGTATGTGTTTAGACAAGTCATCAGCTAATGAAAGAGCATCTCTGTCTTACACACACTCTGTTCCCTAATGTCATGCTGGAGTGTTATCAGTGGCTGAAAAAACTGTGGCTGTGACAGTCAGTGTGTTAAAAATGATGTTTCTCTGTCTGCAGTGTGTTTCACCTCTTGTAAAAGCACGCTGTCTTTGTTTAGCCGAACAGCCATTCAACGTTTTGGTTTTGTTTTACTACTTCAGCCATTTGATCTGTGTTTCCGTGATATCTTAGGCCAGCTACCAGTGAGGGGCTGAAGAACCTGGTCTCGAAAATGCTGGACAAAAACCCAGACACTAGGATCACCATTCCTGAGATCAAAGTAAGTCTACATAAGACGCAAAGGAGCACTTCTGAGATTGAGAGTGGCAAATAATCCCTTTCACCATCTTCACAGCTCTGTACTGCAAGATTTTGAGTTTCACAAATTCACTGAGGAGTTCATCCATTTAAGCTGAAAGGAATGTCCACATTTGACCTTTATGATTGGGGTGGTATTATTAATGTGTTTTTCTTTAAGAACTCACCTCAGTTTTCCTTCATGCATACCAGCGAGAGAGTATGTCACTTAATATTGAAATTATAGTATTTCAAAAAGAAATGTCCAAAGAACATTCCCACGAGTGTCTCATTAGTCTTCACAAAGCAGCAGTGTTGCTATCAAAGACTATTCATGAGCCACATCCAGGGATAGTGTTAAAATATGACACAGTATCTTTGATAGCTTCTGCACCATCTAGCAGACTTGGTGTATGGACAGGAAAACATCAGCTAATCCCCATGGACAGAAATTTTGGTTCAGTTCTGGAAACTTCCATCTGCTGTCTCAGTGTGACAGTGAGTGTGAATAATTAGCACACACACACACACGGCCGTCAGAGACTCCTGCCTGCATGTCATTACCCAGAAAATGTTCCATTAAAGCAGCGATCCCCAGAGCACACGTTAATCAGAGCTGCACGGCCTACATTCACTCAACAGCTCCACTCTCATATCCTTCAGACTAACTTTGTTTTTAGGACAAATATTTTATTTTTTGAATGATTTTCTGGTTGGATGGGTGGATAGATTAATGGATATATGGAACAATCTACAGTCATTTGAATAGATAAAAGGATTGATGCATGAGCAGATGAATGGAATGTAGGATAGAAGGTTGGATGGATGGATGGATGGATGTGTGGACAGATCTGCGGACACATAGATGGACTAACCATTGAATGGATGAATGGAAGAATAGGTGTTGGCTGGATGGATGAAATGATAGATGAATGTATGGACTGATCTATGGACAGACAGATGGATGGTGTAATGGAATAATGGAGGAATGAATGAATGAAAGGGTGGATAAAAGTTTAGCTAGATGGATGGACCAATGAATAAATGAATGGAAAGATAGATGATGACTGATGGATGGATGGATGGATGGATGGATGGATGGATGGATGGATGGATGGATGGAAGAAAAGATCTATGGACAGGTGGATGGATGGACCAATGAACAAATGAATGGAATGATAGATGTTGGCAGGATAGATGAAACAATAGATGGATGTATGGACTGATCTATAGACAGGCGGATGGATGGATGAATCAAAGGATAGATGATGAATGGATGGATGGATAAATGAAAGCATGGATGGATGGTGTGATGGATGGATAGAAGAAAGATCTTTGGACAGATCTATGGACAGATGAATGGATAAATGAATAAATTAATGGAAGGATAGATGATGGCTGAATGGATGAAACAATAGATGGATGTATGGGCCGATCTATTGACAGGCAGATGAATGGATAGATGGATGGATGAAAGGATGGATGATGGATGGATGGATGGATGGATGAAAGAATGAAAGGACAGATGATGAATGGATGGATGAATGAATGAAAGGATAGATGATGGATGAATGTATGAAAGCGTGGATGAACGGTGTAATGGTTTTATGGAGGAATGAAAGAATAAAAGGATGGATAGCGGGTTAGAAGGATGGATGAATGGAAGAATAGATGATGACTGGATGGCTAAAACAATAGATGGATAAATGGTTGAATGGGCTGATGGATAGACAAATGGATTAATGGATGGAGAAAAATGTGTGGACTGATCTATGGCCAGATGGATGGATGAATGAAAGCGTGGATGAATGGATCGATGGATGGATGAATGAAAGCATAGATGGATGGTTTAAGGGATTTATGGAGGAATGAATGAATAAAAGGATGGATAGAAGGGTAGATGGGTGGATGAATGAAAGGATAGATGGATGGTTTAATGGATTTATGGAGGAATGATGACTGAAAGCATGAATAGAAGGTTGGATGGATGGATGAATGGAAGGGTAGATGATGCCTGGATGGATAAAACAATGGATGAAAGAAAAGACGTATAAGCTTATCATTGGACAGATGGACAAATGGGTGGATGAACTGATAGATGGATGAATAGATGAAAAGATAGATGATGGCTGGACATGAAACCATAGATGAATGGATTAATGAAAGGAGGAAATATGTTTGAACTGATCTATGGCCAGATAGATTGACGGATGTATAGGCTGGTCTGTGGGTATTCAGATGGATGGATGAATCAAAGGATGGATGGATTAATGGATTTATGGAATGAATGAATTAATGAATTAATGAATGAATGAATGAAAGGATGGATAGAAGGTTGGATGGATGGATGAATGGAAGAATAGTTGATGTCAGGTTGGATAAAACAATAGATGGATGTTGTATGAAAGAAAATATGTATAAGCTGATCTATGGACAGATGTATAAATGGGTGAACAAACTGATAGATGGATGAAAAGACGGAATGGTATATGATGGCTGGATGTGAAACAGTAGATGGATGGACAAATGGATTAAAAGATGGTGAAAAATGTGTGGACTGATCTACAGCCAGATGGATGGATGGAAGGACATACAGTATGGTGGATGTAAGCATAGATGTATGGAGAGATCTACAAATATATAAATGATAGGATGGATGAATGAAAGGATCAGTGGATGAACCGATGAATAGAAGGATAGATGATGTCTGGACAAATGGACAGTTGGACAGAATAATAGGTTGGCATATATTATATATGTACGTGTGTTTATGTTCAGGTGGACCCCTGGGTGACTCAGGATGACACTGACCCTTTGCCTTTAGAAGAGGAGCACTGTACCGTGGTGGAAGTCACTGAAGAAGAGGTGCAGAACTCAGTGAAGTTCGTCCCCAGTCTGTCTGCTGTGGTAAGTGAAACAGACAAAGGACAAGGGTGTCTCAGTATTGAATACACGAGCTGTTGAACCGTACTTACATGAACATAAACACACACAGGCCAGATGTGTTTAAGACATTGTACTGCTGTCAACGAGTGGGTGAATAAGAAGGTTAAGACACACTTGACCTCAACCAAACAACTGAAACCTAACCACGTGTCAAACTGACCCTGCTTTTGAACTGTCAGCCTTTCTTTGATTATTTTCATGGATTCGGTCCTTATCACCATCACATTTCAGTAAATACAAAGAGGATTTTATTGCTGACTCTGACTGCTGTATTTTGTATTTCTATGTGTTGTACATATATTTTGGATTCTTTAATATGTACAGTAAGTTAAATCTTAGTCTTTCCTGTGCTACTGTAGATTCTGGTCAAAGCCATGTTAAGGAAGCGTTCCTTTGGGAATCCATTTGAATGTCCCAGCAGGAGAGAAGAGAGGTCCATGTCTGCACCCGGCAGTCTGCTCATGTAAGTGTTCCAAACTATAACACAACCGATGACCGACTGGAAAGCATATTTATATAGCTTGACAAGTCCAAATGACTCTCATTTTCCTCACAAGCCTTTTGTAAGAGGCTGAAATCTTTTCAGCATTGCATCTCTTTCATTCTTTGCTTTTTTCACTCTCACATTCAAGGTCGCAGCATGATATTTCAGACGTCATGTCTATCTATTTGAACAGGAAGGTTTGCTAATAGTCACCCATTACTTCTCCTGCTGCCAACATACGTTTCCATAGTAGCATGATTCAGTCCTTTTTTTCTCTTGCACTAGCATTGAAAGCTCCAGGACTTGATGTTTTTGTAATTTTACTGTCTAGAACTTTCTCTTCCGCACTGCACCGAGGAGACGGCTGACTCCCTTATCAATCATTCAGATTTCAGATTTCAGATTCAATCTTCTAGTTTTCATAATTTTTTCTTCATTTTTTTTCTCTTATATATATATATATATATATATAATTTTTTTTACTGATACACAGTATACATGTTTAAAAAAATCATTTAAATTAATTATAAATTGAATTAATTATAAACATACATTTGTTTGTGTTTAATAATTCATTTAAAATAAATCAAAATGATAATTTTCACATTTTTACATATACATGTCCAAAAAAAGTGCACACCAATAATTTAGTTTCTTTGAATTCGACTGGATGTTTGCTGCATCCCTCCTGTGACAGTTATTCTCAGAGGCTTTTTGCTGTTAATGTGTCTGCCCACTAGACTGACAGTAAGTGTCTCTATGAAGTCATTTCTGTCCCCACTCTGCTGCTTTTCCCACATTAGAGGGGGTTTGTTCAAGGACAGCAGAATGTTCTCTCACTCTTCCTCTCTGTGTGCTGTCTGTTTGATGCCTGTCAGAATCAGCAGAGGGTTGCTCCCTGTATTCCGAATGCCCTGGATCAATACAAACAGTCTGGTTATCTCTGTATGCATCCCATATAGACCAAAGTCAGCCTTGCGAATATTTTAACGCAGTGCTGAAAGCTCTCTGCGATGGGTTATGTTGTTTTTTCAGATGCAGATATTATTCGTACAATCAAAACTAAAAGGTCATTTGATTTGATCTGTATACAAATTGACATGCTTGTTTGGTGTGGCCTCTTTCTGTTGACAAAGGGGAAATCTGATTGGGAACAAGCTGGATCAATACGGTGACTCAGCAGATCGCCTCCTTTTCCAAGAGGCAGTTGATTGTATTTTCATTTACCTCTATAATTTTTTTATAAGCTTTTTGTCAGTTCCCTCTGAGTTATTGACTGAATGGATAAAAAGCAGCAGCGCCCCCACTTGGTAGAATGTCATCATCAGAATTAAAAAAAAACTCCGTCCCTTTAAATCTCCAACTGTCAGGGGTGCTCATTTGCATGTCATCCATAATTCAGTGTCAGGTTGAATACACTACCTCCTGCACCGTTAATAACCTTTTTCATCCAAACACACACTTACTGTACATACCCAACACACTCTCCCTCACTTTCTGAAGCATTCATACACTCTCAGTTGTTACTCTGTGATGGGCCTGGCAGCAAGGAAATTCTTGTGAATCTCATGAAGATTGCATTTTTTCCATCTAACTTAGATATTCATTTAGAATATGCCACTTCTTACAATATACTTATTTTCATACAGTATATACAGTACAGCTATATTACAGTTAAAGTCAAAAATTTACATGCACCTTGCAGAATCTGCACAATGTTTTTTTGGTTTTTTTTTACCAAAATAAAAGGGATCATACAAAATGCATATGTTTTATTTAGTACTGACCTGAATAAGATATTTCACATAAAATGTCTTTACATATAGTCCACAAGAGAAAATAATAGTTGAATTTATAAAAATGACTTTATTCAAAAGTTTACATACACTTGATTCTTAATACTGTTTTTTTGTGATAGTTGTTCAGTTGAGTTAAACTGCCCGCTGTTCTTAAGAAAAATCCTTCAGGTCCCACAAATTCTTTGTGAACTTTTGAACAGAATGAAGATGTGTACATTTTTCTTATTTCAGTCATTGTTGGAAAAGTATCAAATACACAAAAAAAGCTGAAAAACCAAAGAATTTGTGGGACCTGAAGGATTTTTCTGAAGAACAGCGGGCAGCATGACTTCTGGACAAAGGGACTCATGTACAACTATCATTAAAAAAAGAAAAAAACAGCAGTGGAACATTCAGGTAACAACACAGTATTAAGAATCAAGCGTATGTAAACTTTTGAGCAGGGTCATTTTTATAAATTCACCTATTATTTTCTCTTGTGGACTATATGTAAACGTCTTTTATGTGAAATATCTTTTCAGTACTAAATAAAAAATAATACATTTTGTGTGATTCCTCTTATTTTGATAAAACAAGTAACATTTTGCAGATTCTGCAAGGTGTATGTAAACTTTTGACTTCAACTGTATATGACTGTATATGACTTCAACTGTATATGACTGTATATCTATCTATCTATCTATGTACATACGGTATTTATGTATATTTGTGTGTGTGTTTATGTATATATATGTATATGCATTTCATTTAAAAAACATTCAGTAATATACAATTTAATTATCTTGAATTTATCATTTACGGTCTGTAACATCAAAGTAATTCTTAATTTTGCTAGCCTGCGATCTTCTTTTTGTGCTGATTAGCACCGGAAGCCACTCCACAGCTGTATATTAAATATGAAATATGTTTTTATTGGTTGTCACTTTGTTGCATCGTGCCACATTTTTCTTTCTGTGTAAAAGTTGTCGTTTCAGACCTGGTTAGGACACGGTATAACGCTATACACATCACTAAAGCAGCCCTGCCGCAGAGCTTGGGCAAAAAAAATCGGCGTATCATTACACATTTGTTGGCTGTGATGAAAATGTGGCTGCACATTATTACATTTCAGCATTTTTTCTGGCCTCCAGCACCTTAAAAATTGCTTCCATTTTTTAGCCATAGAGCTCAGGTTGACCTATTCATATGCTCATGAAGTCAGACTGGAGTTAGTAGATAATATTTTCTGTCTGTGTTTGTCAAATACAAGGGTTAAACGCTCTCTCTTCTGGACAAATATGCTTGGCATTTGATGAGTTTTTATAAGCGCCTGATCTCATCCTTCTCTCTTCAGTTGTTGATGCTAATGCTGTCTGTTTTTGACGGCACTAGGCTAAACGTATATGCAAATCTACTATGTCTAACTGCAGTTTTATAAGATTATCTGAGGAGTACCATTTCCATAAATTGACTTTTATTGCAGAACAGGATTTAAATGTAGTCTAATGTGCCCTATTAATGTAACTGGCATTCTGACCAGCAATAAGTCACAGGAGCCTCTATAATGACCTGGTTCCTGCCGCTTTGCTTCACATGAAACCGCTGACGCTGTCCTCCCTTTCCTCCACTCTCTGTCTCTCTCTGCTGCAGGGACTCTTGGCCGTTCCGGCCCTCTTTTAAACTCCAGCCCTCGTTAAGGTAACTCATTGTGACAGGTGGTCATTGTCATTTGTCACTCAAGCCCTGTGTCAGATTCCCTGCCCTTCTCCATGCATTCCCATGAGTCAGTGAAAGTATGAGTCATATCAGCCTCCATCCTGTCCTTGTTTGGCATTTCTCTTGCTTCATGACAGTGAAAGTATTTGGTGATACTGTTAGGAAAGTCCAACCCTGTGAAACACCTCATGTCATGGTCTTTCATTCCACCCCACTATGTACATTCTGAGACCTCTGTGTGCAGTTGTGTCTGTTGCAGAGAACCTTCCCATCTTCATGTGTTTTCTCCAAGATTGTTTGTCAGTGTAAGTTTAATACTGGGTAGTTTCAACCAAGGACTCTCTTCCTACAAATGCTTCACATCTGTTTAATATAATGCATATTGCATATGCAACTATATTAACTGTATAGTGCATATTTGTTGGGTTTTTTTTTTTGTTTGTTTTTTTTTAATATGTTTTATGTTATAAAGGTAGACAAATGTGTGATGTACAGTCATATACTGTCACATCAGTGTGCTTAAAGAGGGATAGTTCACCTTTGTTTGCTTTGGTTCCTATTGACTTGCAAAGTGTTTTCTTTCCATACTATGGAAGTCAGTGGGAACCAGCAACTGAAGGTGAACTATCCCTTTAAAGGGGTCATCGGATGCTAAGTTCACTTTTTCATGTTGTTTGAACATTAATGTGTGTTGGCAGTGTATGTACAAATCTACCCTATAATGCTAAAAATCCACACAGTGGTTTTTAATTAATCTGTAAAAATAATATCCCCTTTTTCAAATCGAGCCGTTCTCAGATGCCTGTCGTTGTGCCGTCGCACCGACAGAGGCCGCTCCCACGATAGTTGATTGACATGAGCATCTTACCTCAGATCAGCTGTTACAGTCCAGTAACTTTCCTTGTTTCGATGCCGAAGCAGGGATGTAAGTTAGACAAGAATATCTCTGATTGAGCGATTGAGGTGTTGTGTTGCTGAATG
>JAHKKF010470263.1:0-17398 GCA_019740295.1 Labeo calbasu | reverse complement strand
AAAATGAACTTAAATGATTTTAGCAAATGGCTGCAATATAACAAAGAGTGAAAAATTTAAGGGGGTCTGAATACTTTCCGTACCCACTGTATATATTTGAATTATGAATTAACTCAATACTGCATTGTATCTGGACACTACTTGGTATTGTGATACTTAAGCTGGTATAGTATTATAAGATATATTTATGGAATCGTGACAGCCTTTCTGGTTATGGCGTGTCTCAGGGAGGGTGGCATCAGCAGCAACAGAGAACAATTTGGTGCGTTTCTAAATGGGCTTCAGATAATCGTTATACCTGGGGGGTGTTCCCAAAGAGTTAGATAGCAACGCAGCATCAAGTGAATCAATAAAAGGGAAGACATCAATTCTGATTCCTGAATCTGATTTTACACTACATAAATGAAAAATGCAGAGCATGTCACCAAAATATAAAACTACCCCAAAAGGCAACACAGGGAACAGCACAAGGCTAGGGGGTCATGGGAACACAAGGTCAAAAGAGAATTGAAAAAATAACTCCATCCAAAGACATTCCCCAAACACCTTTTCTGCTCCCAGTCTGCCATTTTTCAACTAGTCAATTCTTCACTAACACCCACGGACCGCTGGTAGAACATCTGATGCATAAGGCACACAAAATGGGAAACACTTTGGGAGTTTCAAAGTCATCATCTGACTTGTCAAGGAATTTAGGAAGATGTGTCTCATTCTACAACAGTCACCATGTATCAGTATCATGATAACTAAACGCTGGATTTCAAAAGTGTATGAAGTTCATGGCATAGACTCATGCAATTGTTGCAGTAAACTTGCACAACTTTACAACTTCACGATACCATTTCAAACATATAATCACATTGGCGTTGTGTTAGTGATGAGTCCTAATCAATTAACATACATACACACTGAGAACTTTAAGCTAAAAATATTAAAAGTTAAACGGTCACATTGTTTTAAGGCAATGCAGATACACATACCTTTGACCAAATGATGCCTTGTGGTTTGGGGTATAAGCATTCAGTTTTGATGATTCTTGTTGGAGTTAGAATAAAGTCAACTGTGAGGTCATGACTTTCAATGAGTTCCTCTGGAATGTCCACAACCTAAACACATAAATCAGGTTGAATGTGAAAAACTTCAGCTTTAGCTTAAAGACTGAAGACAGGGCATTCTCGTTTAAGATGTTCTTGCAGACAGGATAATTCATGTTTCCATCAATTATTGCTACCCAGGCTCTTTTTAAAAGATGACTGAAAATCTTACACTTGGCATTATTTTTGGTTGTTACTATCAAAATAAAATTACCAACTATGTGGTTAGTGTAAAACATATTAGTGACATGCTAAAATGTGCAAGAAACAACCCACATAATAGTAAATCATAGAGAGAGACATAATAATAAACTAATTGTAAATCATAGAGATCAAAAGGTAAAGGGGGTGGTGTTGCTGCAGTTTATAGCAATATTTTCAGTATTTCTCAGAGGGCGGATTTCAAGTATAATTCGTTTGAAGTAATGGTGTTTCATATAACATTATCCAGAGAAACAGGTGTTAAAGGGGTCATCGGATGACCATTTTCCACAAGTTGATATGATTCTTTAGGGTCTTAATAAAAAGTCTATAATATACTTTGGTTAAAAATTCTCAATGGTTATGTAAAACAACACCCTTTTTACCTTGTCAAAATGAGCTCTGCAAAAATCATCTTATTCTGGTGGAGGCTGCTTTAAATGCAAATGAGCTCTGCTCGCCCCGCCCCTCTCTTCTCTCTGTGGAGAGATGAGCCTGTTTAGCGCGTTTAGCCGCTAAACTTGCTAATTAGCACATTATTAGGAAAGGCGATCGCAAAGATTCATAAAAAACCTATACTCACTTCTGCTGTAAGTGAAGCTGGATCATGAATGATTCGCGCAAACATAGACGCATTTATGTAGATCGGGAGGCGCACTCCCTTAACAAACAAACGTAATCTACTGCATCTTCAGCAACTCAGATGTTGGGAGTAAATGACGACCACTACGTTCATTATTACATCCAGCAACACAACACCTCAATCGCTCAATCTGAGATATTCTGGTCTAATTTACATCCCTGCTCCGGCATCGAAACAAAGAGGGCGGACTGTGACAGCTGATCTGAGGTAAAACGCTCATGTCAATCAACTATCATGCGAGCGGCCTCTGTCGGTGTGACGCCACAACGACAGGCATCTGAGAATGGCTCGATTTGAAAAAGGGGATATTATTTTAACAGATTAATTAAAAACCACTGCATGGATTTTTATCATTATAGGGTAGATCTGTACATACACTCCCAACACACATTAATGTTGAAACAACATAGAAAAGTGAACTTAGCATCCGATGACCCCTTTAATAATAAATCCCCTGTGATGTTTGTACTAGCTACTGTATACAGACCACCAGGGCACCATACAGACTTTATCAAAGAATTTGCTGATTTTCTGAGTTAGTGCTGGTTGCAGATGAAGTCTTAATTGTTGGTTATTCTAATATCCATGTTGATAATGAAAACAGATGCACTGGGATCAGCATTTATATACATTCTGAACTCTACTGGGGTTAGATAACACATGTCAGGACCTACTCATTGTCAAAATCAGTCAGACTCCAGCACTTCACTGCTGCCCAGAAATCTGGTGTCTGAGTACTTATGAAGTTGTGGTGTGAACAAAAAAGGGTCTGAAATCAGACCCTTATAGACTTTTTCAGGTTGGCTGACTGGTGAAGGATACAGATGAACCTTGGATCACCCGAAGTAGAGGTAGTATGGCTAGAACCTAATAACACCATCACTGACAACTTTACCATCTCTCTTGGGCTCTTTGTGAGTCTCTATCCATTCAACCATATCCCACCTTCCTAGATTTGGAGCTCATACTCCAACCATTTAGAAAAGTCCAGGATGGAGGTAACTCCTCTCTTCAAGGGATGAAGGTATTGCGTAAAGTTGGCTCTGAAGTCCTGTGGTAACTTACTGTCACGTTATATTCACACTGAAGTTCAATGCGTTTTTCCTGCTCAAGTTGTTCTAGCATTCCAACCAGAGCTCTGACCCTCAGTGCAAATGTATGGAATCCCACAGAATCTCCTGATCGGATAGTTGGCCCGCCCATCCATCCATGATAGGTGTGGTAAAGTCGCGATCGATAAAGTGTGACAATAGCCGTTTCTCAATAATGACATAAATGTCAGTTTTAATGAACGATAACAGCCATTATAAAAGTACAAAGTATAAGAGGCTTATTTAAGGAAATAAAGACAAAAGTAAACAATTCAGTCAGTATGCTACAAAGTCAACGCTGTACTATGGAAAAGTTCAAAATAAATATATAAAGTTAAACATAACTTTGTGCTCGGCCAAAGCGATATGACCAGGAACAAATAATAGTTTTATGAGACCAATGATTGCCTGTTAGATATACCCTAAACACAAATTGTATCTCATGTTTAAATCACTACAGAGACATTATAGCCACCGGCAAAAGTCAGAAGGACTAGCCGAGCTAGGGCTGCTCTAGGTGAGATACATGAGCACTAAGGAAATAATTGCATACCGTACTGTACTGAACCGTACCGCTCAGTGGAAATAAGCCATTGGTGAGGTTGACCATAGTGCTGGACGAGAGAGGCCATAGTATCTGAATAAGGGTAAGCCGAAAACACATTACACAACTGTCAGGTCAATTATGATCGGAATTCGGTCTTGACAACGGATCGTGCCCAGTCCAGGGCCAATGCCTAGGGGGAGCATTTGCGGGCCGTGCCCAATTTATCCAGCCCAGATGATGGACAGTGCTCGTGAATATGAGAAAGACCATGGAGGACACAGATTATGTAGCAATAACAACGTATTGTTGGACATCATTAAACAGAGGCATACATGACCATAACGTGCCACTTTATCATCAAAGGTGAACTCAAAAGTAGCATACTACAGACCACAATGTGGAAAACTTATCAGAGCACCACTGAACAGCAATAAGTAATTGGGTCTGAACAGACAAGGCACAGCCTATGTCCACGACAACGCAAGCAATATTGTGCTGGCCAACAAAGACCTTGTGTGAGAGTCAGTTACATGCTTTGTCCACACGCTGCAGTTAGCGGTAATGGATGGATTTAAAGCTAACAGCATTACACAGATAATTAGTGCATGCACAAGACTGGTGAGCCATTTTTACCATAGTACTGTGGCAACTGTTTCACTCAAGAAAAAGTAGGAACAGCAAGCT
The DNA here is from genome assembly GCA_019740295.1 of Labeo calbasu. Taxonomy (NCBI): domain Eukaryota; kingdom Metazoa; phylum Chordata; class Actinopteri; order Cypriniformes; family Cyprinidae; genus Labeo; species Labeo calbasu. The sequence continues at coordinate 13,138 of JAHKKF010470263.1, read as the reverse complement.
TTGCCCAAACACAGGCTTATACAGTCCTGCAAAACTTACTGGAATTCAGTCAGCGATATGTTTGCATGCCTACATGAACAGAGATGGGCCATTGCTGTTGTATTATCTGACAGATCAGTCACCAAACTTTCAGAGGCCAGGACTTTGGAGTTGTCTGATGAGAACTGGATGACCATCGAAACCATGCCTCCTGTACTGGAGTCACAAAAGTGCTACCACTTTATGCAGCAAGGCACATGTCAGTTTCCATGGCATTTCCTGTGACAATGGAACAAGTAAATAAATATAGCCAAATATAGACTCTTGAAGCATCTTGGTGATGTTGCAACCGTTCTTCTGGATTTAGTCTGTCTCAGCTTGTTCTGTTTATTAATGTCATTCCAGACAGACTGGATGATGTGTGCACTGGCTGTTGTCAGTCTCCTTGCCCAAAAATCTCACTGGATTATTTCAACTAATGGCAAAATGAATGTTTGGAAATGTAAACTGCTATTTCAAACTGACACACTAAAGCAAAAGATAAAAATAACTGACTTAAAACCATTTTTTAGCTGTTGAAAATACTACTAATCTAATTATTTTGGTCACCATAACATTATGACCACTGACAGGTGAAGTGAATAACACTGATTATCACTTCATCACGGCACCTGTTAGTGGGTGGGATGTGTTAGGCAGCAAAAAAAAAAAAAAACATTTTTTCCTCAAAGTTGATGCGTTATAAGCCAGAAAAATGTGTGTAAGGATTTAAGCGAGTTTGACAAGGGCCAAATTGTGATGGCTAAATGAGTCAGAGCATCTTCAAAACTGCAGCACTTCTGGGGTTTTCCTCGTCTGCAGTGGTCAGTATCTATCAAAAGCAGTGGAACAGTGGTAAACCAGTGACAGTGTCATGGGCAGCCAATGTTCATTGATGCACGTGAGGAGCGAAGGCTGGCCAGTGTGGTCAGATCCAACAGACAAGCTACTGTAGCTCAAATTGCTCATTAAGTTAATGTTGGTATTGACGGAAAGATGTCAGAATACACAGTGCATCCAAGTTTGTCGCGTATGGTGCTGCATAGCTGCAGACCAGTCATAGTTCCAATGCTGACCCCTGTCCACTGCTAAAAGTGCCAACAGTGGGTACGCGAGCTTCAGAACTGGACCATGGAGCAATGGGCCTGGTCTGATGAATCACGTGTTCTTTTACATCACCTGGATGACTGGGTGCATGTGCGTCGCTTACTTGGGGAACACATGGCACCAGGATGCACTATGGGAAGAAGACAAGCCAGCAGAGCCAGTGTGTTGCTTTGGACAATGTTCTTCTGGGAAACCTTGGGTCCTGCCATCCATGTGGATGTTACTTCAACACATACCACCTACCTAAGCATTGTTGATCGTTGATCATTCTGTGTGTAACCCCCTTAAATTGCACATTTAATTTGGTTTTCCTTTAATTTGTATATCACTAAGAAGCTCTTGTATTTTGGTGAGATTCTATGATTTGCCACTAGAGGGCGGTTAATGCTATAGTATGCATGTTGAATAAATTTCGTTTAGTTCAGATGAAGAAGCCTGCTGAAAACGGATGAGGTTAGCATGCGCTCCTAGAAGATTAAGCAATTTTGTTGTATTTCTCAATTTTAATGTGTATCCTCTACCTTTAAGATTGTTAACAATTGCACAAGGTACAATCTCATCCTGTCGCAAAACCGGTCTTTTGATTACAACTTTTCTTTTGTGAGAACTCTGGTGAGTTTTGCTTGTTTATGCATTACTTTGAATTTATAGACATTCATCTTCTTTAGCTATGTTACAAAAAAAAACAATCAGAGTTATATATGAAGTTAATGTTTAAAGAGGGTTTGTACTCGTATTGAGTTAACTGGTGTATGACACTTGTTAATCAGTTTCGGTTGAATGTTTTCATTATTCACAAATACGTAAATGGCAACGAGTGAAAAGCAATACACTGTACAGAGTAATGTTGCATTTCTAAGTCAGTTTAAGCTTGTTTATGTCGACAATTGTTGTTTAACAATGATTAACATGTACTCATGGACATTTTGTGCAACTTTTGTTGAAGTTGATGAAATTCAGAGATGTTTAATGTGACTGCATTGTTTTGTGCAGATTGGTTTTTTTGAACGCTGATTCTGATTGTTCGAACGACGAGCCAGAGCCCTGATCTTCGATTCATTATGATTCTGCACAGATCCGTTGAAGTTTACAGCTAAGCTGAGACATCATTACACACATACACACTACCCAGGTAGTAAATAAGATAAAAAGGCCTTTACACACACACACACTGACATTTGAGGATTTCACGTACGTACAAAGGAATTGAAGGACCAGTGAGACTTTATTTTATTTGTTTTAGATTCTTGAACTTCCTGAACATTGGACTAAATTGCAAACCGTCTTTTCACTTCATTTTCGGCGGTTGAGTAGAAACCAGAATATTGAGTGTTCCTTCACATTGTGAAAATTGTTCAAAATATCTTTTTTTTCTTGTGTTGTATTAAAAAGTGTCGGCTGTTAATTCAGTTACTATAATTGGCCCAATGAGTCATTATTAAATCCTCATAGAGTCGAACCTAGGCTTATTTTAAAATGTATAAAGTGTAATACTCAGAATACTTATTCTGTTGCCCCGTGTTACAGCTCTTTTTGTGGTGAGCCAGCCAGGAGGATTTTTATATATAGCCGGTCAAAAATGAATTGACAAAGAGGTGACATTCCAAGTTTTTTGGGGGTTTTGTGATTGTGATTGATGATATTGAAAAGATTTACAATGTCAAAGCACGACATTCATTATGTGTGTTAGGCATTACTGATAATGACACAGATGATGACATTATTGCAACCTTTGAGAAATATGGAGTCATCGTGAGGGTGGTAAGAGTAGCTCCTTCTACTGGGCAGTCAGGACAGTCCACCATTATAGTTGAGTTTGATGCACACTCCTGTCAGTCTTCTTGAGCCTAAACTCCCACTAGAAGTTAAGAATGTGCGAAACCCAGCAGTTACATGGCATGCAGATGATTGAGCATGTCATCAAGAATGATGTCTTCCCAGGTGAAGCTGACTTTAATACCTGGTGTCTTCATGTCAACATTCTGTTGCAGGATTCTCTTCCTGTAGATATCCACCGAAGAAAAATCCTAGAAAGCCTCCTACCACCAGCTTCTGATGCGGTTAAGCAGCTTGGCTCCACAGCTCCTCCTAGGGACTATGTCAAGCTCTTAGACTCTGTATATGGCTTAGTCGAAGACGGTGATGAAACCTTTGCCCATTTCCTGAACACCACCAAGATCCTGGTGAGAAAGCATCTGATTACTGCTGTTAGGAGAAACGGTGTAAAACGGTCATTGTCAGTTGCTGAAACCATTTCAGCATGGCTGCTGGGATCAATCATTGATACTTACTCTTCAGCTGGAATCCAAAGCAAAGGCACCGCCTGATTTCGCAGAGCTATAGACCAATTATCTGTTTGTAAACATTCGGGATGCGCGCATAGCATGGTTGCAGAAAACCCGGGAGAGATAGCCTTTACAGCTAGAGAATTACAAGGATACGGCACAAAATACTTAGATTTAAAAAGAGTATAGACTATATTGATTAGATGTCATTTTCAAAATGTTATTTGCATATTACAAGAGCAGTCTTACAGATCTGAAACCGGAATGACGTTTTTATGGGCGGTTCAATTGGCAGTCAATCGAGCCATGGAATAAAAGAATAAAAAAGGTAAATTTAATTTTATATTTCAAAATTCTGACTTTATTTTCGCAATTCCGAGATTATACCCCACAAATCTAGAGGAAAAACAACCAGTCATTCTCTCTTTTCCCCTCGGCTTATATCCCACACTTCTGGCTTTTTTCCCCTTAGAATTAACAAACTCATTAGTTTTGTTAAATTATAAAGTCCAAATTAGTAGATATAAACTTGCATTTGTGAGGAAAAAAGTCAGAATTGTGAGATAAAATATAAAAAAAATGTTTGGTAAAAGGTTAATAGTAACAGGTTTAAATAATATGTCATGCTGTAACGGTAGTGGGCTAACACAGTACATCCCCTATGAACAGCATATGTGAATATTACGTAGACCTAAATCTGTGCTTTAAAAGTAGAGTAATCATAGCAGTTTTCATCCATAGTATGTCCCTTTAAACATCTGCGTTTAGCTTCAAATGGCATCTTTGACTACAGTATTGTATAAAAATTATTTGCATTCCGATTTTGACATCAAAATGCACAAAAATATTTTTTTTCTCTTATTCCATGGAGTTTACCCATTTACCTCCACTTGCTACCAGTGTTTTTCTGCAACCACTATGCGCGCACAGCTGCAAGTGACGTCACTGTGACATCTACTCGAAATTGGTCTATAGTTACTGCTCCGATCTGAGGAAGACAGACGTGCAGCAAAACTGGACAGAATGCAACGACACCTGGGGAGTTCAAAGCACAAAGCTGTTGTTCACAAGCAATCTGTTAATAACCTTTCTCCTTACTGTGATTCAAGTGTGTTACAGACTTACATATTGGAAACAGAGGGTTTAAGAAAACAGGTGGCTGATCTCCAAATGCAGCTTCAATCCATGAAGTCTGACAAAAAAGAAGAAACATGAGTCCTAATTAATGGAATACCCAAAGACTGTGATGCCTAAAGTGGAGGTGCAAGCTCAACAGGTGATGGCTAAACCACCAAGACCCTGGTTTTGATTCAGATGCGGTGAAGATGGCCACATAGCCAGGACATGTGAAGGTTCTATTAACAAAGCGCTTGTGGACCAGAAGAACAAAGAGCTCAAGTTGAGATGAATGGAGAAAAATGGAGTGCCGTTAAACTGGACGGGGCTTCAGTAATGGGACATTCTTGGGCCGACTGCAGGAAAGAATGTCCCAATGAAGTGAACCAAAACAAAACAAGATGTCAAGCTCACCCAAGTGTGCCTACCTGTGACAGTGATGTAATCTCTGGCATAATCGGTCCCAAACGCACAGCTGAAATCATCATTGAGGGACAACTGTGCAACTGTCTCCTTGATTCAGGATCACAGGTTGCAACCGTTTCAAAGTCTTTCTATGATTCCTATCTGTCATCCTCTGAAATTCTCCCTCTTGACGATCTTATTGAAGTTGAAGGAGCTGGGGGGCAGGTTGTACCATACTTGGGATATACTGAGGTGAGCATACATTTTCCAGAGAACATCGCTGGAAAAGCTGAAACCGTTTCCACACTTGCCCTCATCATTCCTGATTACAAATTCAATGCTGAAGTTCCAGTCCTGGTTGGAACAAAGCGGCAACCTTCCGGTCTCCCTCTTGAAGCCAACATGGAAGTGACTAAAACTGCAATTCATCGACTGGCCGCTAGAGACTGGCTGCAAAAGGGCGTCAGTCCCATAGACTCCCCATGTTAAAATGGCCAACTTTACAGCACAAAAAAAACATGCAGCACATGCAATCACTCTTCCAGCTAACTGCTGCTTAGCTGAGCTTTTTGTTCCATCAGCTCTATCTTCACTAGAGAGAAAGTCAGCTAAAGAGAGAGAGCCAAATGTTACATCCTCCGCTACTAAAGTTGGCTGTAATGCTGTATGTGCCACCAATCGTAAAAATAAGATCACTTTTGACTTCTCGGACTCACCTCTCTCAGAAGAATGGAAAAACAGAATCACAACAAAGCTCAACCCCATTCCTGAAGTATTTGCCACCGGTGACCTTGACTATGGGCACACTACAGGTGTCAAACACAGAATTTGTCTCTCTGATCCGACTCCTTTTAAGCAAAGGGTGAGACCCATATATCCCGCAGATTTTGAAGCTGTCAGGCTACAGGAAACTAAATAATCAGATGATCAAAGATGCCTATGCACTGCCTAATATTGAGGAGACGTTTTCTGCGTTGACAGGATCCAAAAGGTTTTCTGTCATGGATTTAATGTCAGGTTACTATCAGGTGGAGGTTGAGAAGGAAAATAAATCCAAGACAACATTTGTAACACCTATGGGATTCTGGGAATTTAATAGGATGCTACACGGGGTTACAAACACACCTAGTACATTCCAGCGTGTCATGGAAAAGTGTATGGGCACCTTACACCCCAAATAAAGCCCTTGTCTTCCTCGATGATCTCATTGTCTTCTCAAAAAACCTGGAGGAACATGAAGAATGCCAAAAGTTCTGAACCGACTGAAAGAGTTTGGTCTAAAACTCTCTCCAATCAAATGCCAATTTTTTTATAAAATCTGTCAAATATCTTGGGCATATTGTTTCAGAAAGAGGTGTCGAAACAGACTCTGAGAAAATCTCTGCACTCACCAGCTGGCCGAAACCAACAAACATCAGTGAGCTAAAATCCTTTTTAGGCTTCACTGGATATTATCAAAGGTTTGTGAGAGATTACTCCAAAATTGTCTAACCGTGGAATGTATTGACCGCAGGTTATGGTCCACCGCGAAAAAATGCAAAAGGGGTCAGTCCCATCTCAAATCCTGATTTCAAGAAACCTTTTGGTGGTAGATGGACCCCTGAATGTGACGATGCATTCAAGACAATAATAGAAAAGTTGACCACAGCCCCAGTGTTGGGATTTGCAAATCCAAAACTGCCGTATATTTTACATACGGATGCTAGTCTCCAGGGTCTGGGAGCCACCTTGTACCAGGAACAAGATGGGCAAATGAGGGTGATTTCCTTTGCCAGCAGAGGGTTGTCCAACTGTGAGACGCATTATCTCACCCATAAGCTAGAATTCTTAGCCTTAAAGTGGGCTGTGACAGAGAAATTTTACCACTATCTGTACGGGGCCAAGTTTACCATCATGACTGATAATAACCCTCTCACATATATACTGACATCCACCAAGCTTGACGCTGCAGGACTTACTTTTAACTTCAGCATTCAATATAGAGCTGGAAAGAAAAACCAAGATGCTGACGGTCTCTCGAGACGACCTCATGATCAGGTAGACACTGATTCCAGCTCCAAGGTCTAAGATAAACACATCAGTCAGTTCATTTCCCGGTTCCTGAAAGAGGAAAATAAGGCCTCCTTTCCTCAGGAAGCAGTAAAAGTGTTTTGTCAAAAGCATCAGCTGTATGGACCCACAGTAGAAAGCAAAGATTCTGATATACCTCTGGTCCTGGAGTGTCTAGCCATCGATGCCAGTGCTATCCCCATTGAATTCTCCCAAGCTGAGTTCAAGCACCCTTCCCAGGATGTCGCAGCAGGACTGGGCTGCAGAACAAGCAAATGATTCTGTCATTAGTAGAGTAACTCACCTCTTGAATGCTGGAAAACGCCTTTCTTACCGCGTTAAGCAGCAAGAACCCTGAGAAGTCCAACTCATGCTTCGTCTGATGGACAAACTTGTAGTTATGAATGGGGTCCTGTACCGGAAGCGTATGAATACAGGAAAGCCCCTTTATCAGCTAGTCCTACCTCGGAAATTTAGAGAAGTTACCCTAGAAGCTTTGCATGACTCAGTAGGCCACATGGGAGTGGATCGGACTTTGGATTTAGTTCGTACACGTTTCTACTGGCACAGGATGTCCTTGCATGTCGAAAACAAGATTAGTACCTGTGAGAGGTGTATCAGAAGGAAGGCAAAAGCAGAAAAAGCATTTCCCCTTGTTAACATCGAGACCAGCCAACCTTTAGAATTAGTCTGCATGGCCTACCTCTCTCTTGGGCCAGATGGCAGAGTTACTAAGAACATTTTAGTCATCAATGATCATTTTACAAAGTACGCTGTAGCAATTCCCACGGCTTATCAGAAGGTAAGGACAGTTGCTAAGGCACTTTGGGATAACTTCTTCATTCACCATGGCATACCAGAACGCCTGCACAGTGATCGGGGTGAGACTTTGAGTCTACTGTAATTAAAAGACCTTTGTCTACTCCTGGGTATAAAGAAGACTAGAACCACTCCTTATCACCCACGCGGGAATTTGAACGGTTCAATCGAACTCTTCTCCAAATGCTCTGAACCCTTCAAGAAGAAGACAAGATCAAATGGCGTGATCATGTGCAGCATCTGGTACATGCCTATAACTGCACGAAAAATGACACCAGTAGTTTCTCTCCTTACCAGTTAATGTTCAGGAGACAGCCAGGCCTTCCAATAGATGTAGTTTTTGGTATCATGCCTGAAGGAGAAAAAACGAGTTAGTCATGCAGAGTATGTTAAAAAGCTTCAAGAGAGCTACCAGATTGCTGTGGAATGCAGTAAGAAGACAGCTCTCCGAAATAAGCAACAATATGATCTGAAGGTGAGAGAATCCACCTTACAAGCTGGAGACCGTGTTCTTGTCAAGAATGTTGGCATAAGAGGAAAGCACAAGATCGCAGATCGATGGAGCAAGACCATCTACCAAGTGGTCAAGCAAATATCTGATTCTCCAGTCTATGTTGTAAAACCAATTACCACAGATGGACCTGAAAGAACCCTCCATTGAGATCTCCTCTTGCCCTGTGGTTTCTTAGCCCCTGCCGATTCCATTGATGAAGACAACAGGAGGAAAGGAAACAGGTGGAGGAAAAGGAAAGAACAACTCGTCCAAGGGAAACACAAATGGTTCTGGAAGATGTTGATGAACCAATGTATGATGGTGAAGGAGAACCAGATTTCTACTTCCCACATATCATGCAGGATAAGTCATATCCTATTGTAACGATTGTTAAGGATGCGCCTTACCCAAGGGTAATGTAAGGAAATTCCTGTGAGATGACACTGAACCCAAATGCACAGCCATTTGAACCTTCTGGAGGTGAGGAAAATCCAATGTCCAATTTGAGTATGTACAAGCTTCCAAAGGAAGTAGTACAATTTTCAGCTGAAAAGGGAGAAACACCCTTATCTGAGAACATCCTGGAGCCAGAGAACCCCCTAGAGAATGTGGAAAACTCACCTGTCAAGGAACTGGATTCGAAGGCCATTGAGGTCAACAATGTTGAGTTTACTGAGGAGTTGATAAGGCATAGAACGGAACCTGTTGAGGGAAAAAGAGATGAAATAAGAAAAGAAAACAACGACCAGATTACTGAGATTACTGTTGGAAGGAACGAACATATCCCTGTGCATGAAGTACCAGAGCCAGAGCTCAGATGTTCCACAAGAATAAGAGAGCAACCTGACAGACTAACATACAAATCATTAGGAAACCCCTTAGTGTTAGTCATGCAGTCCCTGTTAAGTGGCTTAAACAAAACTTTCACACAAGCCCTCGATAAATTCCCTGATGTTAGAATACTGACTCCTGATAGATCAGTGATTTTATAGGCACACTACATGCAGAGATGCATGCAGCTTCAGGAGGGGAGGATGTAACCCCCTTAAATTGCACATTTAATTTGGTTTCCTTTAATTTGTATATCACTTAAAAGCGATTGTAAGGTTAACGCTATAGTATGCATGTTGAATAAATTTTTAGTTCAGATGAAGAAGCCTGCTGAAAACACATGAGGTTAGCGTGCAGTCCTAGAAGGTTAAGCAATTTTGTTGTATCTCTTAATTTTAATGTGTATCCTCTTCCTTTAAGATTGTTAACAATTGCACGAGGTTCCTGTCGCTGACGGATAAAAAACGGTCTTTTGATTACGACTTTTCTTTTGTGAGAACTCTGGTGAGTTTTGCTTGTTTACGCATTACTTTGAATTTATAGACATTCATCTTTCTTTATCTATGTTATAAAAAAAACAATCAGAGTCATATATGAAGTTAAGAATCTATTTTTGTATGTTTAAAGAGGGTTTGTACTCGTACTGAGTTAATTATTTGGTGTATGATGCTTGTTAATCAGTTTCGGTTAAATGATCTCATACACTGTACAGAGTAATGTCACATTTCTAAGTCAGTTTAAGCTTGTTTACGTCGACAAATGTCACGAGCATGATTAACATGTACTCATGGACATTTTGTGCCACCGATAGGAAATATCATTGTTGAAGTTGATGAAATTCAGAGATGTTTAATGTGACTGCATTGTTTTGTGCAAATTGTTTTTTTTGAACGCTGATTCTGCTTGTGAGATTGTTCGAACGGTGAGACAGAGCCCTGATCTTTGATTCATCATGATTCTGCACAGATCCGTTGAAGTTTACAGCTAAGCTGAGACATCATTACACACATACACACTACCCGGGTAGTAAATAACATAAAAAGGCCTTTACACACACTGACATTTGAGGATTTCATGTACATACAAAGGAATTGAAGGACCAGTGAGGCTTTATTTTATTTCTTTTGGACTCTTGGACTTCCTGAACATTGGACTAAATTGCAAACCGTCTTTTCACTTCATTTTTTGGAGGTTGAGTGGAAACCAGAATATTGAGTATTCCTTCACATTGTGAAAATTGTTTAAAAAAATCTTTTTTTTCTTGTGTTGTATTAAAAAGTGCCAGCTGTTAATTCAGTTACTATAATTGGCCCAATGAGTCATTATTAAATCCTCCTAGAGTTGAAACTAGGCTTATTTTAAAATTTATAAAGTGTAATACCCAGCATACTTATTCTGTTGCCCCGTGTTACATGTGCAAATGTTTACAGCCCCTGATTTTGAATGCCAGTGAATGATTTCACCATTTGTAATAGCTGTGTATGAGTCCATCATTTGTAACCAGTGTGAAAAGGAGTTATACAAATTCTATTTCAATCTTTAATTTTAGGCATTTATCATTGAATTCACCACAATGACTAAAACCAGGGAGTCACTACATAACATATTACTAACCTGGCAATCATGAACAATGGTGACGACCACAGTGGATTCACACATGGCTCCCATGCATGCCATCATAGCATATTCCATGTCTGCAAAGCCTTCACCTTTTCCGATTCTGTAGCCTATTGACATTAGATAGCATCACTGCATCATAAGAATATACAATTCTCAGGTTGTCCTAAGTAGAGGTCTGCATGGGCTTTAAACTGAAACCCGAACCCGGCCTGTACCCAAGACTGTCTGACCCGACCAGAGCGGCACTGTTAAATGTAGAGCTCGAACCCAACCCGAACCCGAAGTTGTGCGTATGCCATTTGCCGTGTTGTGACAGAGAGACCGCTAGATCAGGCACAAGAACAAAACAAATTTCCTTTTAAATATAGCCTATACAACAAAGGCAATGCGCACCTTATACATAAGAAATAATCCAGTTATCATAAGCCTTAAAAGATTTTAATGCACGACTTGGAGGAAAAGGGTAAAAATTATGGTCATTTTCGTCAGCTATTGCTCATTCTAGCATTCTATCTGCTTTAAATCAGACATAGAGATGAAGTGCAGTAAGATCACACTTTTTTGAATAAATTTGTAATAACTTGTATCTGTAAAAAGACTGAGATGTGATGACTGGTTGAGACAACGCATCAAGCTTTTATTGCGCTCCAGACACACTGTGGGAGCATACGGGTATATTTATTTGTACGTCACGCAGGACCCTCGTTCTAATTACAACCCATGAACATAAAGACTTTACCCACTAAATAAACATTTGGTTGGTTTACTCTTTAATCAAAACAAAAATAATAATTTCTTTGGTATATCACTTTTTCAAATTATTACATTCTTCCCCCCTTTAAAGAAAACACACCAACTATATTACTTTTCACCCTAACTTGGTTACATTACAACTTGTGTTTTTTCTTCTTCTTTTTTTTTTCTCTGTGAGAATGTTTCTCACAACACAAAGTCTTCCAAGTGTTTGGGCTTTTGAACAGTCCTTTGGGACCTACGTACCTCTGGGACTGAACTCAGGGTTTCTCTCTCAACAGTCCCTGGTTGGTCCTGAGAACCCAACTTCCCTGGTACTGTCCCAGCGTCTCTACCAACAGAGTCTGTCCCACTACCTGCTGAGGTGTCTAACGAAACATCCCCACACCCCTTCTCTTTTGACTCTGAACCTTCCAACTCCTGAGAAAGAATCTGGTCCACATGTCTCCGCACTGTTTTGCCATTTCCGAGCATGACCTGGTATGAGAGAGGGCCGGACACTTTGGCAATGAACCCAGGAATCCACTTGGGCCCATAACTAAAGTTCTTGGTCAAAACAGCGTCACCAACTTGAAAATTTCTGATTGGGCATTTGTTGTCATGATACTGCTTTTGTTTGCTTTGTTTGTCCTGTACTTTCTGTTGCAAATCTGGATGCAGTAGATCAAGTGTGGAACGCAGTTTTCATCCCAACAGCATTTCTGCCGGACTGATTCCAGTGGTGGACTGTGGTGTGATTCTGTAGCTGAACAGCACCCATGCCACTTGGATGCCACACTCCCCTCTCCTGCCTTTTTCATCATAGTTTTGAATGTCTGTACGGCTCGTTCAGCCAAGCCGTGTGATGATGCATGAAAAGGAGCAGAAGTGACGTGTCTTATGCCATTTTTGTTCATGAAGTCCTTGAACTCGGTACTCACAAAATAGGCAGCATTATCCGAAACTAACATCTCGGGCAGTCCATGATTGCTGAAACTCTTAGGCAATCAATAATTCCCGATGATGCAGTGGAAACAGGATACACATCTATCCACTTCGAGTGAGCATCAATGAGAATCAAAAACATGTGACCAAGGAATGGACCTGCATAATCTATGTGTATCCTTTCCCAGGGTTTTTCTGGCCACTCCCATGGATGAAGCGGAGCAGTGGCTGGAGCCTTCCTGTGTTCCTGACATGTTGAACAGCACTTTGCCAAAGCTTCAATGTCTTCATCCAGTTTTGGCCACCAGAAATAACCAGTGTTGGGCAAGTTACTCTGAAAAAGTAATTAAATTATTGATTACTGATTACTTCTTTTAAAAGTAATCAAATTACTGTTGTGATTATTTCAAAAGTAATTAGTTACATTACTAGTTACATTACTTTTTATGTACATCAAACGAAATTTACGTGAAATAGTAAGTTTGTGTGTTGCCTAACATCCCAGCATAAACGCTCCAGATAAAATATTTGTTATTAAAGCATCAACATTCACAAACCACTGTTATTTTTACTAAAAGCAATAGGCTGCTGCATGCGTGGTTGCAAAATACATGGCATTTTGAGTGGATTCTCTGATTGTCCACTGCATTCCAGAAATCAACATTGTTTAACGCTGCAAATACGTGTTATAAATAGAAACTCTGCCTATGCTTACGCG
>JAHKKF010470261.1:0-15363 GCA_019740295.1 Labeo calbasu | reverse complement strand
ATCTAGTAACGCTTGCCTTGTGTCGGTAACAGGGTTGACAAAAATACTGAAACATGAGATAGAAAAATAGTCATAAAATAATAAATTACATAGCCTGAGATGGCAGAATACAATTCCTTGTCATTTTAATGTGTCTTCATTTCATGGATATTTAAAACAATATTGATTAAACTTATTTTATTTTCAATTTTTCCAAGTGGAAAAGGCACCGATTTCGTGTAATGACTCTCCTAATATCATAATGACACTGTTGAAAGAATGACATTGAAATTACTTTTTTATGGCAAGGCAAGATTATCTCAGGTTGTAAAAGTCGCCAAAACTGATGTTGATATTTATGAACTTATGCATAAAATGTGTACGTGTATTCAAGGTGTTAGCAAAATGTTTGTACAAAATGCACTTTTTACTTGGTTACACCACATGATATTTTTAGAGTCATTACATTAAAACTTTTGTTGTAAATGTTATTAAAGTCAATATCATACGATACAACATGAATGATATAACCTGATATGTAAACCTCTCTTTATCTTGGACACTCTTATTTCTCACTGACCCATGTACAACAGTTTTTTTTTCTTCTTTTGAAGCTCAGGGTTAGTAGTGCATAGCTGTTTAAAGATTTTGCAAGTACCAGACGTGAACTCCAGGGCACTATAATTTTCATTCCTATGTGTGAAGCTTTCAGCTATTTTAATTCCGTTTCATTAATGTATTATGACGTGACGTCCTGAAAACATCTTAACTGCTGAACCGGAGTCGGAGTTCTGGAGCATGAATTAACGTATACAGGGATGGATGCAGTTTGAGGGACAATAAAACACGGTGAGGGATGAGTCTCGGCCGTATGGTTTGGAGCGCACTGTTTGGTGTGTCTGTGCTAGTGAGTTTCAGGCCTGTTCTTATGTGTTTCATGTGTCCCCGGAGTCCGTTTTGGCACCGAATCAGAGCACGGCAACCAATCACGTTTTACTCTGTGGGTGAAATGAACTACTCTCGTGGTGACCAGATGTGAAGACTGAGGAGATTCTAGACATAGTTCTCCTTTTTTGTAAGCTTATAAAAGTGATTTGATAGAGAGTAAGTGGGAATGGAAACTATGTCCCCCTGGACAAACAGAGGAGCCAATCACAGCTTAGAGCAGAATCTCCAACACTATTACTTACAGCATTAGAGACTCTTCTGGGAGTCCTGCTCAGGAAAAAGAACCTTCCAGAAATATGTTGAGGTTGTGGGGGCACTGGATACTGTTGGGGTAAAGCTCTGTATTTGTTCTCTGGATGGTGGGACAAACCAAAGATCTCTTTTCCACTCTTCTCAGCAACAGTTCTTGTAACCTTACACACTCTGCAAGTTTTGTGACATTCGGTGGGCTTCAGATGTCTGAGATTACGCTGACAATCTTGGATTCAAAATTGAATTTTAATTAAAAAAAAAAGCTTTAGAATTTTGAAAAAAAAAAATGTAAGCAAAGAAACATTACAAATGTTAGAATAAATCAGAGATGTGATCTGGGAAAACCCGTCGGATGTCACGCTGGGACATTTTCAGGAAACTCAAAAAATAGGTTAAACGTAAAATTGGGTATTCATTCAATTATTATTCTATAATATCTTGTCTATCATTACTGAAAATATCTTATTTAGTGCAGAAAAAAACTATTTATTGCTGTGTCGTTCTCTTATGTTAAGAACGCGCTGCTGAGGTGCTTTCTCTTAACAGCACAAAAACAGTTAACCTATCAAAATAAACCACGTAACATATTTAAAGGAAAACTCCACTTCCAGAACAGCAATTTACAAATAATTTACTCACCACCTTGTCATCTAAGATGTTCATGTCTTTCTTTCTTCAGTCGTAAAGAAATTGTTTTTAAGGAAAACATTTTTCTCCATATAATGGACTGATATGTTGCCCTGATTTTGAACTTCCAAATGCGTTTTCAAACGATCCCAAATGCGGTTGTAAACAATCCCAGCCGAGGAAGAAGGGTCCAGCGAAACGATCGGTTCTTTTCATTTTAAAAAATACAATTTATATACTTTTTATTGACAAACGCTTGTCTTGTCTTACTCTGCTTGGACTGTTTTTGTTCCGGTTCGTGATAAAACTCCCATCTCATGTTCTCCCTCAACTTCGAAATCGTCCTATATCGCTGTTTTACCTTTTTCATTAAGGGTGTTTGATCTTCTTTGTATGTTCACTTTGCAAAGACTGGGTCAGTACTTCTGCAGCGATGTAGGTTGATTTTGAAATTATTTGTGAAGTTGAGGGAGAAAATATGACTGAAGTTTTTCGACGAAGTATAGTACTCCTGACTTGACAGACAGCTCTCGTTAACCTCGTGAATTGAAAGTAAAAGCCGTCTCACTTTAAACCCGTTTTTCTCAAAATTCTATTCCTGAAAATCATAGCTATCAGCCAACTTAAGATAGCATAACTTTGGTTTCGTTCAAGCTGTGGACAAAATTAAAAACAGTTTTGGAAAGGGCTTGAACCCAGCTGAACCCAGTGCTGCTGTCCTTAAAGGAGAAGTGCACTTCCAGAACAATAATTTAAAAATAATTATAAGGACAAGGAAGAAGGGTCTTATCTAGGGAAACGATCTGTCATTTTTTTTTTCCGAAAAATAAAAATTTGTGTACTTTTTAAGCACAAAAGCTTGTGTAGCACTAGTTCTGGGATGCGTCCACGACACTACGAAATCACGTCTAAGTTCATCGTCTGTGTACTCCGGCTTAAAAAGGTAGAGTATGGCGAAAAACTCCATTTCATTTTCCTCTACAACTTCAGAATCGTCCGACATCGTTGTACCTTTTTGTTTGAAAACAGCGTTTCACTTACTTGCACTTCCTTAGTCTTTGCGCGTTCGCTTTGTAAACACTGGGTCTGTAGTTCCGCGTGACCTTTCGACGTGATTCAAAAGTACGTAGTGTCGTGAACGCGCATCTGAGAGCCTGTGCTACACAAGCTTTTGTGCTTAAAAAGTAAACAAATTTTTATTTTCTGAAAAAAATGACCGATCGTTTCACTAGATAAGACCCTTCTTCCTCAGCTGGGATCATTTAGAGCTCTTTGAAGCTGCATTTAAGGAAAGGAAAGGACGTGATGTGACGTGTAGCCAAGTATGGTGACCCATACTCGGAATTTGTGCTCTGCATTTAACCCATCCAAGTGCACACACACACAGTAGTGAGTAGTGAACAAACAAGCACACACACACCATGAACACACACCCGGGGCAGTTTGGAAGTTCAAAACATCTTGGCTGATAAGGGGGTGAGTAAATTTTTTGTAAATTGTTGTTCTGAAAGTGGAGTTTTTCTTTAAAGCAAAAGGAACAAACTTATGGAAGCTTTTTTAATTGCAACTTTTTATCTTTTTATCAATTTTCTTACAATTCTCAAAAAAGTCAGTTGTGATATATATACTCAGAATTGCGATAATCTTGCAATTCTAAGGAATACAAGACAGAATTGTGAAATAAAATTCACATTTACCTTTTTTTTTTTTTACTTTGTGTCGAAAATAACAGAATTGCAAGAGGTAAACGAGATTTAAACAGAATTGTGACTTATAAACTTGCAGCTCTGAGGAATACAAGACAGAATTGTGAGAGAAGTCGCGATTACCTTTTCTTTTTGTTATGTTGAAAAAAAAACAGAATTGCGAGATGTAAACTTAGAATTCAAATAAAAAGTCTTGCAAGATTTAAACTCCGAACTCTTACTTGCTAACTATCTTTTTTTACTTTTATCTTTTTTACTTGCTAAAAATCTTGCTAACTTAGAAAAATCTACTTAAAGTTACATATTATATTCAAATTTTTATAAATTGGCTTCTGAGTAAACTCAAATATATTGAGCAACCTTAACTAGATTTTTCGGAGACAAGATTTTTACAAATAACGTTAACTTACTGAAATTTACAGTGTTTCGTAACTACCTTTTTATTTTTTTTTGTTTGTTTTTTTTAATAAATGGCAGAAAACAGGCGTCCATGCATTATGAAATTCATGTTCATTTTTCCAATCCAACGTATCAGTTAAATTGCAGTGCTGAAAATGTGTTTGTAATAAAAAAAAACAAATGTATTACATGAAGCATTTTCACAGGTGTACTTTTGAAACCCACTGTACGTCTGCAGCGGGTTCTTGAAAGCAAAAGCGCTGATTATCATTTAGTGCAGTTTAGTGTATTTAATCAGAACAAACAAGGGTATTTAAGGACAACTAGGGATCTGTGCCAGATTAAAAAAAGAGAGAGAGGCATGTGAAGGTCCAAGATGAAAGTTTAATTCTCAGGAAACAGAAACTGAATATTGTTGAATGATTGCATATTCAATATCTGTAAATCTGAACGAATTAAATATAAAAGGCATCACTTACCTTTGAGGGGTTATATAAATTAAAATATTGGTTCCAGGTTCATAACCTCATTGCATTGTGGTACTGCTCGCAAATTGCACAATCATATTGCTTCCTGTCCGTCTGCGGTTACAGATCCTTAGTTGACTGTATTTGTTTTTTAGTTGCCGTAATTGCAGTTTGCCCTGTTGACGTTTGTGTGTGTTCGTGTGTGAGATGAGACTAGAGCGTGTGGTCAAGCGGAGAGCACTCCAACTTGTTGCTTGTTTTGATTTGATTATGGTATGTCTGGAGAGCTTTGCCGAAGGCTGCATAACGAAGTGATTTGACATTCCTTTTTGATTGTACAAGAATGCATGAACAAAGAGTTGTGCAAGAACAGAACAATGAAATCAAATGCTGTGGTGAATTTGTTTTTGCCTAAGACTCATGCAGATGTTGCAGTCAACTTTAAAATCTGCAATTTTCAACAGACCTTTTTATTAAGAAGTCCACATAACATCTGGGTTTAATTAACCTGTTTTTCACGTCTGTATTCTTTCGGTAATGTTTGTGATACTGTATACTGAATTTGGTTTTAGCGAATAATAACTTAGTTGCCTTTATTTTAAAGCAAATAGCTCTGCTTTAATTGCAAATAGCACCTTTAATTGGCCAAGAACCGCCAAGAGGACGTCTGACAGGCATGCAAAGCGACCAATCACAGTGTGCTTTGTTTTGTGTCATATTTAGAGCGGTGAAAATGTAAACTGTAAAGAACCGTGCAGCCAATAAATCATTCATTCAAGAATGCTGTTTTCATTCTTGTATGAATGAATGTCTCTAGCATTTAGTTGATTCTAATAAGCTCTTATTGTCGTAGCTGTAAACATGACAGATTTATGCTGCCATGAGGGGGGTTGGCTCATGATGGCTTTGTTTCTAGGCAGACCTTTACTCATTACTCACCCTCATGTTGTTCCAAACCTTCATTCATATTCAGAACACAAATTAAGATATTTTCGATGAAATCTAAGAGTTTTCTGACCCTGCATAGACAGCAACACAACTGACACATTCAAAGCCCAGAAAGGTAGTAAGAACATTGATGAAATAGTCCATGTGACATCAGTGGCTTTGCGTGGTACTCTCGTGAACGCACAACAAAGATTGACATGAAAGAGAAGGAAATGTTAAAGTCGTTGTTTTTGTTTTCTTTGTGCACAAAACGTATTCTTGTAGCTTTATAACATTACTGTTGAATCACTGATGTCACAATGTCTTACTACCTTTCTGGGCCTTGAAAATATCTTAATTTGTGTTTTGAAGATAAACAAAGGTCTTAAAGGTTTGGAATGACATGAGGGTGAGTAATTAATGACAGAGTTTTCATTTTTGTGTGAACTATCCCTTAAAAAATGTGACACGTCTACTGAAAATCCTCTAGAATTCAGTCAGTCAGATGATGACTATGAAACTCCTGAAGTGTTTTTCCATTTTGTGTGCCTTATGCATAATATTTTTGAAATTTAAGAATAACTGTTCAGTACTAGTTTAACAATTTTTCTAATATAATTACATTTTTAAAAAATGTGTTGACAAAGCTGCCATTACTCCAGTCTTTAGTGTCACATGATCTTTCAGAAATCATTCTAAAATTTTGATTTGGTGCTCAAGAAATAATTTTTTATTATCAGTTTTAAAAGTAGTTATGCTTTTTTTTGATGAATAGAGGCAACACCATTTATTTAAAATAGAAATATTCTGTAAAATTATAATTGCATTTACACTAAAAAAACAATTTGAAATGTTAAATTATAGTAAGTGACAACTTACATATTTGAGTTGAATCAACTTAAAATTTTAAGGCAGCAGGGTAACATATTATTTTAAGCTGACTCAACAAATTGTGTTTTTTATTTTTTACAGTGTACTGTAACTTTCAATCAAATCATGCATCATTGCTGAATAAAAGTATTAATTTCTTTAAAAAAAAATCCTACTGACCACAAACGTTTGCACCGTACTGCTCTGTAGGGGTGAGGGAAAAATCGATTCACAAATTTTAGAAATCAGTTTTCTAGTAAATGTAATAATAATTATAGCTTGATGTTGTCAGCACAAAATAGCAAAAGCAATGGAGGAGGAAAAACAAATGCAAACTGCCCCATTTTCGGCAAGTGTTTGGAAAAATATATTAATTGTTGATCTTTTGTAATTATGTGAAGTAGGGATGTGCCTAAATAGTGAATCCGTATTTGAAAAGGCACAGAAAATAAACAACGTGTTCTACGGAGCCACTAAAGGGACATAGTTAGCCGCTTGCTAGCGATAGCCTGTTACATTAAAGTACATGATATATATTTCACTTACCACATAAACAGAGTAAGGAGAGATGATTGATAGGACGATGGCGAATGATTTGCAGATCCTGAGCACAAACATGTAATCTTTTAAAATACATGTGATAAATAGGCCCACTGACGCTCCGTATGATCGTGAATCGCGAAAGTGAAAGTAAAAAGCCAACGCTCATTCAAAAGTGGTTTTAATGCCCCGCATATTAATAACGGCTCCCTGATGCCCACAATTTATATACAGTATAATTACCCAACGATATAATTGTGTGAGAAAGCATTGAAATAGATTTTTTTTCCTCCCATCTCATACGTGTCATTTCTTTTCTGAACACGGTGTGATCGCATTCAGACACATTCCTAATGGGAAGTGTAAAGTATTTTTGGTTTATTAGGAAGTTAATCGTTAATATATAGAATGTTATAGAATGGTGTGTTTTTGTATTAAAGTACTGGTGCGTTTGAGGTCCAGTGTGCACAAAAAAAAAAAAATCGACAAAATCATAAATCGATTTTTAATTCAGTCGTGACCCTAAGAATAGTTTTGAATCGAATCGTGAGGTACCGAAAGATTCCCACCCCTACTGCATAGAAACCTTTTGCCAACTCAAAAATGTTTGGAATCAATGTAACAACATTGACAATTATTAGTAAACCACCAATGACCAAGACATCATTTTCAATATGCACTTTAAGCTGATGCATTTAAATGATATGTTTGGGTCACCCCGAGACTGCAGAGCTGGTGAGAGAAGCGATGGTAGAGCGAGACAGTATAAAAAAGGAGTCTGTATAAAGTCTGTATAATTGCATGAGTCAAGACCCGTACATCTGGCTCATTTTCAAGCACTTCAGACGAGCTCTCAGTGTCAAAACGAGAGTGACATCATCGTTTCTTTAAAAACTAGCTGTTCAGTTCAGACATTATGCAGATTTTACATAAACATGGTCGTCTCTACCTGAATTGACATGAATTTCAGGAATAAATTCAACTGAATGGAAGTATTTAACTTAGATGCAGTGCTTTCACTGATCTCTGATGATTCGAAGGTCACAACACTAGCTGCAGAGAGAAAAGAAGATGCATTGCTTTCCTAACAGCATATCTTGAGTGCATACTTGTTTGTCTCAGAATAGTCAAAGGTATGTTGTACCGCTGTGCGCTGTCTTTGCCTCCTGCTTTGTCCAGGGCTGTCTTGAAGAAGAGATCCAACTTAAATAATAGAAGTATCTGTATTAGCCCAGTGTGAGACTCTGCAGCATAATCTAAACCATTCTGCTTGTAACCTAAGCCGGCTAATAGCCGGTTACCTTATCAAGGATTTAGACAGGAAAAGCACATTCTTCGCACCTTTTTTTTTTCTTCTGGAGGCTTGAGAAACCACCTGTCTACACAAGTGGCAACCTAAAAAAGCCATGGAGATCTGTCTCCCTCTTCATCGCATGCAACGCCACACACACTTAGGCACACAACCACAAGGTCCAACCCCTGGTGTTCAGGAGTAGGTTTGGATAAAGAGTTAAGCCCTGGGGACAGAAGGATTTCCTCTTTTTAAACTGCAGCAATTAAATAGTCCTTTAACATGCCACTGTGAGGCCAGCTGATTCATTTGTGCGCGGAGCCCTTTTCATTGGGGACTTCCACTCCAGAGCGTTAACAGTGCCGGACACACTTACTCACTTGCACTGAACTAGTTTCAGAGCTTTAATTGCATTTCAAACATGTTTGCCTTTTCAAATAAAGTGAGAGATTTATGAGAACCAAATAATGCTGATGCTTTGTTGCAGTGTCAGTGTTTGTGTGTCTGGCTGTCCGCATCAAATGTGACTGTACACAGCTCATGTTGAGTCAGCATGAATTTAGGCCTGGGGAAACAGCTCTCAATGTTTTTCCGCCTTTAATCTTCAGTATATCTCTGTATTTATGAATCTGAAATCTCTGAAATATCTCAAAGGGCTGATTTTTTTTTTTTTCTTAATCAATTTTTTAAGGGTAATATTTTTTTTTAAAAAGCCACTGTTGCCACATACATTTACACTGTTTGATGCATAAAACAAAAATTGTTAAAAATGATCAAAGCATGTTTTCAGACTGTTTAACACAACCCCTAAGGGAAAATGGTGATGGAAAAAATATGAAATGGGAGGAAATGCTTTTGCAATTAGTTGCAAAACTGTTATAATCTCTGTTGTGTTCCTATGAAGTTTGCATTCTCTCGCAAAACATTTGCAATAACATGAGAAACTTTGCATTTACTCACAAAACAATATAATATGGTATTATTTCCATCATAAAACCTTTGCGAGCAATCACAAAATTTCTTGGGGGAAAGCAAAAGATTTGCGAGAATGCGAAAGCTTTGAAATGATTATTCATTTTAATTAAATAATATTTAAGTAATTGTAATAAAATATTGCAAAATTTTCCTCCCATCTATTATTTTATTTTATTATTTTATTTTATTTTATTTTATTTTATTTTATTTTATTTTATTTTATTTTATTTTATTTATTATTAAATATATTATTTAGGGGCATGAAAAAGTAAAGTGTAAAGAACCGTGCAGCCATATATATATTATTAAATAGCACATTTAATAGTATATTATTAAACAACATTTTTCCTTGTTATTTGTAAAATACCTTAAAGGGACCCATAAAGGGACATGGTCATGGTAAAACCAATAATATATATTTAATAATATATATATATACATATATATATATATATATATATGTATGTATGTATGTGAAGAGTTCATTTGCAAAAACAGATTTTTATTCATTTTAATAATCATGTTTTTTATTGTGTTAGTTAGCAGTATTTTTTATTTACTGTACTATTATTTAATCAAAACAACCCAACTGCAGTTTGACTGATATTACTTGGAATGCAGAATAAAAAAACATGATTTTTGAACATTTTAAATGACGGAGTTATCTGTTTTTGTACATTTAACTTTTCATGTATATATATATATATATATATATATATATATATATGAAAAATATATAAGTAACACTCTGCATGGGTATCAATAGAAATATTTATGTTTTTGTAAAACCTTTTGCATTGATAATATACATTTTGAACAGTTTGAACTGATTCACAAACAGTTTGAATGTGTATTAAATGCACAAAAAATACTTGGTGCAATGAAATGACTAAAATTACTGAAACAACTAATTTGCTGCAATAAAATGTTGGTAAGTAAACCTCAAAACAATTAAAAACATCTTTTGTTTGTACCATATTAGCCACAGGGAAAACTGTGGTATAACAGATGACAGAAACTGGAAGCGATGGAGGACACAGGAATAGACAGTTCAGAAATAAATGTTTTTATGACTTTGGGCAGGTGTTTCCTGTGGAAAACAATCACAGATGTGCATAGGAACATCCATACCTAGGCTGTACATTGCGTTCATTTTTTTGAGAGGCTACCGTGAAAGTGATTGTTTACCGTGTTCTTTTAGCACGGTATTTCCCGCGTTTTATCTACTTCAGTTCTCTTTTTTTATTCATGTATCAAACAGGCCTCGTTTTCCGTAAACCTTGCGTAAACGTATCCTCCTCTCTTGTAGCCCCTTTTATGGTAACTGTCTGTGAATTATATTATTCCTGTAGAGGTCAGCTACAAATTATCCCACGAGCCTGTGAACTTCACGCCTGGTTGTGCATGATGCTAATTGTATAGATGATTGATCACTCCTCTTATGTACTTGGAGCTGATGAAAAGATCCCTGAAAGGCTGAGAAAATTATAGTCCTCTCAGCCAACTGGTGAACACTGCCATGCCAACCCGCCCCGAGCAGCTCTACGCAAAACCACACTCGGTACATCTGGATGTAAGGCCGTCTTTACTGATTCAGATGAATAATACATGGGTGTAAATGGATGAAGCCATAATCACGCATTTAATAGGCATTAAATATAAATGCGTCAACACACCACTTGGAGCACTCTGAGTGCAGCCAGGCGGAACTGATCAGCAGTGACGTCTGCCGTACCACCCCCCCCTTTTTCTTGCTCGTTTAATGGACAGCCTTCCCATGACACAAGCCTGTACTGTACATGTGTAGATGTACAGTGCAGGACTGGCTGTCCTGGAAGACTATTTTGGCATTCGTAGCGGTGATCACCTCCGAATGTGAGCCTAGTGATTCATTATGTGGCTTCATACGTTGTACTGCCAGTGTCACCCACTTTCCTACTCAGCAGAATCGGGGAAGAAAAAAAAAAACCTCAAATGATCCTCAGCAGCATTGTGCAATACATGACCACTGATGCCTGCATACTTTGGCTGGACATATGCATACTTTGGCCTGCTGTTTTTGTAGTAGGCCTACGTCCACATCTGATTCGTGTTGTGTTTTTGCAAGTGAGCCAGTGGATTAAACTTAATTGAACTCAGATTAGGTGGCTTTGACCTACAGTAGTGGAACTTTTATTAAAGCAGAGGCCTACGTTTTAAAAAACAAGCTCTTTTTGCACTTACTCTATAGCGGACTTATTTATCTCACCGTGAAACTCCCTGACCCCTTTTTCCCCTTCTGTACAGCCAAAAAGCCAGCCAAATATTTTCATAGGAAATAATGAAATTCCTGAAATTATTAGGAGGGAAACCTTATATCATCTGTTCTCCTTAGATTTGTCCCCTGAGCTGGCTTCCACAGTTTCACAAGCGAGCCTCAGCCGCCTTTTGATACAGTTTCTTTTTCCATTTTCCTTTTTTTCTTTTTTTTTAAAAGAAAATGTGACGTCATTCCAAGTATTTCAATATATAGTTTTACTTTGGTGCTAGTACTTTCAGTCTTACTAGTCTGAGTCAAGACAAACCTGTAACGTGCATGCTTAGAAGTCAAAAAATAAGTGGTTCTTTTACTATGATCGTCACAGTGATATTCCTTGCAAGAATATGTGTTCTATTTTGAGTTGTTTTCTGAATATGTGTGGAATGAAGCAGGTAATTTGAGATGTGCACCACACAAGATGTTTCCACGCTGTGCTGCATCTCATTGGCAGCTGTGTTGGCTTGTAACGTCACCACCACAACTAATCATCAATGTTCTGCCTAGAGAACATCACACCCTCTGCCATGTTTGTTCATATTTGTGCAACATTATCACATCTCTGTCGTATGCTTTCAGTCACACAGAGGAGTGGTAGATGTGGCAATGAAATGACAACCAGATCTAGCAATTTGTTCAAAAATATATCATTAAAATACATTATGACTTGACTTCACTTCTTCTGTGATGAGAATGTTTCTACATTTTTGAAATCTTTAATCTTTCATTTTAAATCTTGTGTTTTTAATCTTCAGTTAATAGAATATTAGAATGACTTTTGAAGGATCATGTGACACTGAAGACTGGAGTAATGGCTGCTGAAAATTCAGCTTTGCATCACGAGAACAAATTACATTTTAAAAATATGTTAATAGAAAACAGCAATTTTATATTGCATTAACAGTTCACAATATTACTGTTTTTATTGCATTTCTCAATGATCAGTGGATCAGTGAAATGGCAACCGTAATTTTTTCAGATCTAATGATTTATTTAAAAAAATATATATAATGAAAATACGCTATTGAAAAATGCATTTGTGACCCTGGACCAAAACCAGTAGTAAGTAGCATGGGTATATTTGTAGCAATAGCCAAAAATACATTAATTGGTTTAAAATGACAGATTTTTCTTTTATGCCAAAAATCATTAGGATATTAAATGAAGATCATGTTCCATTTAGATATTTTGTAAATTTCCTACCGGAAATATATTAAAACTTAATTTTTGATTAGTAATATCCATTGCTAAGAAGTTCATTTGTACAACTTTAAAGATGATTTTCTCCTTTTTTCACCCTCAGATTTCAGATTTTCAAATAATTGTATCTCAGCCAAATATTGTCCTAACAAACCATACATCAATGGAAAGCTTATTCATTAAGCTTTCAGATGATGTATAAATCTCAATTTTTTAAAAATTGACCCTTATGACTGGTTATGCGTATGACTTGAATACGCCTCTTCTGTGATTGTATTTAATGGTTTTTAAACCTCAAATATATGTTTTATTTTTTAATATTGTGTTTATATTCTTTAATTGTCTGATTATTAGAATGATTTCTGAAGGACCATGTGACACTGAAGCCTGTGAGTAATGAGTGCTGACATTTCAGCTTTTTCATTACGGGAATAAATTACATTAAAAAAAAAAAAACATATTAAAAGAAAACAGCTATTTTTAATTTCATTAACATTTCAGAATATTAGTGTTTTTATTGTATTTCTGAAAGATGGATTAATGGAATGACAACCATAATTTTTTCAGATCTGGTAATTTATTTTAATATATGTAATGAAAATACATTATCGAAAAATGCATTTGTGATCTTAGACCACAAAACCAGTCATAAGAGTCAGTTTTCTGAAATTGAGATTTATACATCATCTGAAAGCTGAAGAAATAAGATTTCCATTGATGTATGGTTTTATTAGGATAGGACAATATTTGGCCGAGATACAGCTAGTTGAAAACATGGAATCTTAGGGGGCAAAAAAATCAAAATATTGAGAAAATCCTTTAAAGTTGTCCAAATGAAGTTCTAATCAATGCATATTACTAATCAAAAAGTTTTGATATATTTACAGTAGGAAATGTACAAAATATCTTTATAGAACATGATCTTTACTTAATATCCTAATGATTTTTGGCATAAAAGATCCATACAATGTATTTTTGGCTATTTCTACAAATAAACCTGTGCTACTTAAGGCTGGTTTTGTGATCCAGGGTCACATAAGATTTGAATCTTCTATGATGAGAATGTTTAAAAAAAAAAATTTAAATCCCCAAACATGTTTTATTTTTATTTTTCTTGTGTTATTATTCAATTATGAGAATATTAGAATGATTTCTGAAGAATCATGTGACACTGAAGCCTAGAGTAATGAGTGCTGCAAATTTATCTTTGGCATCACAGGAATAAATGATTTTTTTTTTTGTTTTACTGCATTTCTGATCAAATATATTTAGCATTTTTGAGCAAAAGAAACCTTACAATCTTAACTATTCAAAACTTTTTATAAGTATTATATAAACAATATGACTGCTTGACTGCTCATTCTTATTTGCAAAACAATCATCCACAAACCAACAAAAATGCATTGCGTAAGCTCAGGGTGTAGAAATTGTGGTGCAACCTCCCAAAAATATGTTATCAATTTCTATTTATTTTCTTTATCATGGACACATTTTAATGCATTCCCTCAAAAAGTAGTCGATATTTAGACTGAGCATATTGTGTCTGATTGGTGGTGTCATTTTAAAAATGAGATTTACAATAACCATCATGCTTTAAGATTGTATATGATTGGAAATGTAGTCCAGTAGTTAAATGCAAAAGACTGTTTACTAGACTTACTCTCCTTCTTTTGAACTGTCATGAGGCTTCTAGTGTTTCTCTTTTATGACAGAGAGTGATGACTTTACAAGACATAGTGCCACGGTATAAGGCTTACGAGAAAATAAATACCAGGAAATGGTCATCCCGTCTCCTAAACCCGCGTCTTCCTTAGAAGGTTAATACATCAAGAAGAACTACAAAGTAATACATACATTTTCATAATGTCTCGGCTAACCCAGGGTTTAGCAGCATGACGGCAGATACCGTGTTTGATTGGTCCACACGGTGAACTGGCTAACAGATGTTGCTCTCAAGATGAGGAATGAGACCTGGCTGTTTTTTTTTCTCAATGAATAGTGGAGGTGGGTGTTTACTACATTTGGAAGCACTGGAGTTCCAGTATTTTTCGAAAGGGAAATGTTTTGAGAGAATTAAGCAGGGCCTCCCATAAAGACAGAGGAGGTTAGCGGCGAGGCGATATGAAATACTATACGTCTGCGCAAATATGAATATATGCATGGTTACATGCTGTTGTACTTATGGAAATGTATGTCTCCAGCAAGCCAGCATTCATCACTCCAGAGAGGCTTGTCTTTGTTTGACTTGCATGACAGTTATCACTGCAGGGGAAAGGCTTGCATGGGAATAACATGCCCAGTGTGTTTGAGGTGAAATAATAAGCATTTTAAGGGGGCCGTGTTTGGAACTATCCAAATGACACAATGCATTCCTAACTAGACAGGGCCAGTGACCTCTGACCTCAGCGCTGGCTGCAGAGCGGGGCTCAGATTTCCATCCAAATACAAACTCTGTGTGACAGCCTCACTAGAGCTGTTAAATTACAGAACACTGCTTCTCCTGACAAACATTTACACATACATGCTCTGTTTACTTTCTGTTTGTACTTTCCCATCTATCCTTACTGATGTATTTCATTAATAAAAATGACCTAAAAAGTGGGTAATAACATTCACTTTTAAATAGTGTTGTTTTTGGCGGCCTGTTTTAATTTTAGTTTTAGTCTAGTCTTTGTATGAAGCTGTCATTTTAGTTTTTATTAGTTTTAGTCACGTTCATACTCTTTTTAGTCTAGTCAAGTTTTAGTCAACTAAAAGTCTGATCATTTAAGTCTTATTTTAGTCATAGTTATCCATGACTATTTTCGTCTAGTTTTAGTCAACGAAAACTGACGACATTTTAGTCTAGTTTTAGTCGACAAAAACTGATGACATTTAGTCTAGTTT
>JAHKKF010470257.1:0-16599 GCA_019740295.1 Labeo calbasu | reverse complement strand
ATATATTTAAAATACAGAAACAAAATCATTTTAAAAAGTAAAGATTCTGAAAGAATTTAAGGAGATTCCATAATAATTTAATTAATTTAAGATTTACAGTAGTACCAACAAATGATATTTTATTATATGATATGATAACATTTTTAATGTTTTTTTTTTATAATATGATGGTTTCTAAGATGGACACCCAACACAATATATCTGAATCTAACCATTCCATGTCAACAAATGGAAAAGTCAGCTTTCTATTAATTATCATGTTAATTACTGTGCTTTTTAACCCCAACAGCAGGGGTGCTTTTTACCCCAAATACCATACTTTTATATATTCTTTCTTATTTAAAAACTGTTGTTTTAATTATCTTAAACAAAACTGAAAATCATCAAGTAGACCTTTGTCTCAAAATATATTCAATAATTTTAGAGTTTTTCATCTGCTACTTAAATCTACAACATTTTTAAAAACATCAAATATTAGATCAAGTAAACACAGAATCAACTTTGCGCTTCTGTCCGCGATCACGTCAAGGATCGGCCAAATTTTCACATGCATCTTGAAAAACGAATGTTTTGGAAAGTGCTACGCAACGTTTTTTTTGCCATCTGGTTTAGAGGAAAATAAAATCAAAGGTACCTTTAGCCCCGTTGTACACTACATTATGTCAGTGGTTAAAAACCAGGTAATCAGGGCCCACTAGGGGGCCTCAACAAACTTCCAAGGGGTCCTCAAGATGACTTAAAATGTTTAAAACAAGTCAAAACAAGTAACCTTTTTTCCCCCCAAATATTTATTTTCTTTCTTTTTTTTTTTTTTAAGAACCAGAATTCCCAGATTGTTGGAAATCCAAATATATGAGGAAACCTGGAAATGGGACTAAATAAAATCTTGTGACTCCATGGGAATTTTTGTAGTAAATATTATAATAATCTACTTATACTGAGCTCTAAAATAGTTTACATTAAATGCTGTATTTTATTTTGTTAAATATTTAATTTTTTTTTTTTTTTTTTTTTTTTTTTAAATATTGGTGGAAAGTGTGAGTAAAATATATTTTAAAAAACCCTTATGTTTAATTCATATCCAGATAATCACAAACAACTTGGGGCCTTGGAGTCAGACACTTATTTTATCTTAAAGGGATATTTCAGCCAGAGATGAAAATTCATCATTTACATATGTTGTTCCAAACCTGTGAGTTCTTTCTTCTGCTTAACACAAAAGAAAGACTGTGAAAAATGCTGATAACCAAACAGTTAACAGTAGCTACTGACTTCCATGGTATGGGAAATAAAATAAAATGGAAGTCAATGGCTACCAGCAACTGCTTGTTTACACACAATCTTAAAAATATCTTCTTTTGTGTTCAGCAGAAGAAACTCTCTTTTTGTGCATGCATTACTGGCATGCATTATTTAAAACAAAAATCAATATTTGTCTTCGTAATCCAGCATTAAAATGTCATAACATGCTCTGCCTCTGAAACAACTTTGTATTTCGGATGATGTCACAAAACCCAAAATGATTAGTCTCATGGCATTCAAAAACATTCCACGATGAGCAAACATAGCAGAATTCAAATCTAGGGCTATATGCGACATCCAAACAACTGCTATTGAGATTGCTAATAAACCCTCCTCGCTTGGCTCCATTCTGTCATGAGACACACACTTCTCACGCTCAATTCCCAGTGGTTAAATTCGAATCCCACCCAACTTTATTTCTGGTTTCACTCCGAGTACATCAAATTACGGAAGTAAATGGGCTGCGTGTTTCAAGTTGACTTTTAAAATGTCAAAGCCTGTATGCCAACTCTCATTTAAGCCCAGAATATTCACTCTCATTTATATGGGTCACCTTGAGCCATAATTCCCTCTGATTCTCATCTGTCCTCACCACAGCAGAAGCTTCCACAGCCTGAACGAAACACAACGCAGAGGAAAGAGAGAGAGCGAGTGATAAAAAGGAGGAGAACGAGAGGAAAAAATGCAGATTCTAGGCACATGATCATCTATCTAACATCGGTAAAGTGGCATCACATTAGCGTCTTCCTGAGTCCCGTCTTATCTTTGGAGTACTGCAGCAGATGCATGTAGATATCACCGCTTGCGGTTCAGAGCTAGGATGTGCTTTATCATTCCAGGAGAAAATGTCGCATTCATCTTCCCTGAATTGCCTCTCTTTTTATCAATAGGAGATACTACAGATAGTGGTGTCAGAATGCAGGTGGTTGATTTTGAGACGGCTGTGCACAGTGGTGCTTTTTCAGGTCAGAGAGAAGAAGGCTGCAGTGTGCAGGCTTATTCAAATTCATAAACAGCAGGATGGAGCATGAGAGATTTTGTTGTCAACTTCGGCATCTTTGTATTGTCAAAACAGAATATTTAAATGTTAGATATTAAACACTGAAAGTGATAAGGATGCAGCATACAATAAAATCTAATAATAATAACACATTTTTAGCTAATTGCATGAGTTTAACCAGTGGTAGAAAGTAACAAAAATATTCTGTAGTATTTATATTTTGAGGAACTTTTACTTCACTGCATTCCAAAGCATAATGTTGTACTTTTTACTCTACTACATTTTATAAAAACATGTCGTGCCTTGTTTTTTTGAACTGGAGAAATCATCACCTGCTTCAAGATGCGATAGCAATGTCTAATTCATGAACAAGCTGATTCTTTTCAGTGAACCTGTTAAATAGGTTTGCAAACTGCACTGAACAATTCATTCGCAAACAGGACTAATCGGATTGCAGCTGTTCTCGAGTCAACGACTCACTGATTCAAATGATCCAGTCAAAGCAAGTGTCCAGTTAACAATACAGTAAATTCAATTCTGACTCACAATAAGCTGAGATCAGGAGATACTTGGAACTCGAGAGCGTCTGTGAAGATTTATCTCCTAATGCAGAATTTTATGATTTATTTTTGTACATAAAAAAACTCACATTTAAGTCGTGAGTTCAGTTGTGAACTAAATCTGCTGTAAAAGCAGAGATGCTTGAACCCACTGTATGAAATACTTGAATGTCCAAATTTGTGTATTACCATTTTAACAAGGTAGGTTTTAGGTAAAAATGAAACATAGCGTTAAAATAATGCAAATTAATACTCATGCATCTTCCTCGTTGTCAAAGCAGTTTCAAATGACTTTCAAAGTAGTAGCAATGTTTGCATAGCATTCTTAAAGCATTTTCAGATGTCCATTTTCCACAAGTTAATATGATTTGTTAGGGTCTTAATGAGGTCTGTAACTTACTTTGGTTAAAATTTCTCAGTGGTGGTGTAAAAAACACCCGTTTTACCTTATCAAAATCAGCCCTTTTTAGAACAAGATGTTTTTTTGCATTTGCCTTCACATGCTAATGAGCTCTGCTCGCCCTGTCCCTCTCATCTGTGGGGTGATGAGCAGTACTGTTTACTGTAGCGGCATTTAGCTGCAAACTAACTAACTAGCACATTGTTAGAAAAGGCCATTTGCAAAGATGCATAAAAAACCCCCTTATTACTCACTTCTACCATAGGTGAAGCTAGATCACAAATGATCCGCACGAACATTTCCTTCAAAAATCAATCCTCTGCATCTTTAGCAGCTCAGATGTCAGGAGTAAATGATGACTGCTATGTTCATTATTACATTCAACAACACAACACCTCAATCGCTTAGGAGCCATTCTTGTTTTTTCCTGCACTGGCATTAAAACAATGGCGGTTGGACTGTTCTCAGCTCACTCAGGGCGGTTCTAAGGTAAGACGACCGTGTCAGTAAATTATCGTGGGAGCAGCCTAGGTCAGTGTGACGTCACACAGACAAGTAGCTGAGAATGACTTGATTTGAAAAAGTGGATTTTACTTGTAAAGATTTAACAACATGTAAAAGTAAGTTTTGCATCCGATGACCCCTTTAAAATTGTGACGTATGTTTTTACAGTATATTGTTTGTTAACACGCATTTGGGTTTTTTTCTCTTATGGCACACATGACAAATCAGTAACCCAAATGGATATTTTTATATATTTTAGTGTTTTGATAGTCCAGGACATGCCCCCCCCCACCCCAGGTACTGTATTTAGTCTGTCAGCTGTCTGGAAAACTGAAGCATGAAGAATAAACACTGCATGAACATTTAAGCAGACAAATAGGTTCTAACTCAATCTGACATAATAACATTATTATTCACATGGCACAGCTGATTGGTTTCTTTTCACATCAGCAGCCAAAGAGCTTAACAGCTCAACATTCAAATATTCTGCCAGTGTTTGCCATAGCAGTTGCAGCACACTTCAGAAACCCTCCACCTTCCCCAGCTCCACCTGTATAGATCTGCTATGCTATGGGGTGATTTCATGCATGTTATATATGGGGGTTATTTCATATATGTGTCCCTGGACCACAAAACCAGCCATAAGGGTCAATTTTTTAACATTGAGATTTATGCATCATCTGAAAGACATCTGAATAAATAAGCTTCCATTGATGTATGGTTTATTAGGATAGAACAATATTTGTCCGAGATACAACTATTTGAGACGACTATTTAAGAAAACCGATTTGTCCAAATGAAGTTCTTAGCAATGCATATTACTAAAAAAAAATTAAGTTTTGATATATTTACAGTAGGAAATTTACAAAATATCTCCATGGAACATGATCTTTACTTAATATTCTAATGATTTTTGGCAAAAAAGAAAAATCAATCATTTTGACCCATACAATGTATTTTTGGCTATTGCTACAAATATACCCGTGCTACTTAAGACTAAAGTTTTGTGATTCAGGGTCACATATGTTATATATGAAGCAGCAGTATTTCTACATGCTCACAGCAGCATGTTTGAGAATGTATTTGGCAGTAGCAATAATCTGTACTTGCTCTGCCAGACCAAACATTTTAACATTGCCCATGTATATTACCATGCTAAACTCTCCAAGAGTTGTCATGACAGAATTGAATGACAGTACCTGTGTGACGCAGTAATAACATCACTTTCATTAGCTGCTGGAGTTAGTATGTAGTTAGTGTGTACTTGTGGCTTTAATGTGGCAATTATAAATAATTAGTTTCTGAAATATCAAAAGTTGAAACACAAAACTATTAAATTGCTTTTGCTACTTTAATGTTCATTGTTTACATGTGTTCATCTTTTCTTCAAATGTGGATGTTTTTCTGCCTCTGAAAATATAAATGTAAAGCCCCTTTCATTTCATAAACATCATAAACTTGTTAATTAAATGACAAGATTTAAATAAGACTGCACTAATAACAGGATTAGTGATTTGAGCGTTTTCCAATAAGACGGCTAAATTAATTCTGCTTTTTATGGCATCCCTAGTGATGTGAATTATTTATCAGTTAACATTCACAGGATTTTTGGGTTTATGAAATATGTGGTTCAAATAATTGCTGTGTATTAGGAAACTATTTACTCTGTTTCCATGGCAACACCTGACAGATTTGTCAGGGTTCCTCATACCAAATGTCACACTTTTACTAGTTTTCTGCCAGATTGAAGATGAAAATATATGTGATCTCTGTTTATCTCTGCATGTTATTGCTGTTTCTGAACATGTCCTACAACCTTCCACAAAAATGTGCTCCCACAAAAAAGTTTGTTTATTTCTCCAGGGTTACTGAATTTAAAACAAATAAATAAATAAATACAGTCCATGCATTTAATGGACTTTTTATGATAATTTTATGGCCTTTTTTTTGAAAACTGAAACCTTTAGTGCCCATTCCTTGAGATGTGGAACCAATTAAGTTAATTATGCAAATTAGATTCAAGGATTTTAACCAGTTCATGTTAATGAGAACAAAAAGAACCACAAAAATCCCAGTGCATATTTTCTGCAGTCACATATGTCATTAAACTGCTTATTTTCATATAATCATCGGCTTCATAAAAAAATATGACTGAAAATGGCCTGTCAGGCATCAGCTATATGATTTTATCTCTCAGCTGGACTCTCAAAATTAGCCTTAAGAGCGTCATGCCTAAATTAACAAATGCTGAGTAATCGCTCATGCATTTGTGTGTGGTTTTAGAGCCTTAAAGGCAAAAAGGTAAAGTGATTTGAAGTGATTCTTTTCTACTTAATGCAGGTTAGAGTGTTAACCGCTGCATACAAAAAGAAAGTAAGCAGAAGTGCTTATTAACCATGATTAACCATGTTAATCATCGTGAAGACAGAAAAACGACAGAGAGAGATTAATTCTCATATTTTCAATTCTATGTTTTTGCTTGAAACAATGCACTGATGAATTATGCAGACTAAAACCAAAAATATGCATTAAGAGAGTAAATAGGATCAATTTTATACTGACTTTAAAACTGGATGTTTGTCATTACCCATGTGCCGTGTTTGCCTGTCTGAAGTTGGAAATTTTGATTCTTAAAGTTAAATTTAATGTAATTTATAACTTTTGACGAGTGTTTCATTTAAAAAAAAAAAAACCCTTTAGCAATGAGGTATCTTTGCCACACTGTAAAAAAAAAATCTATAGAAAAACTAAAAATGTACTGGTAATTTTACAGACATTTGCTTTAAAGGAGTCATCGGATGCCCATTTTCCACAAGTTGATATGATTCTTTTGGGTCTTAATAAAAAGTCTATAAAATGCTTTGGTTAAAATTTCTCAATGGTAGTGTAAATAACACCTTTTTTTACCTTGCCGAAATCAGCTCTGCAAAAATCATCCTGTTCTGGTCGAATTTGCTTTAAATGTTAATGAGCTCTGTTCGCCCGCCCCTCTTTTCTCTTTGTGGAGTGACAAGCCTGTTTACTTTAGTTGCATTTAGCCGTGTTTAGCCACTAAACTTGCTAACTAGCACATTATTAGGAAAGGCGATTGCAAAGATTCATAAAAAAACCCTTATACCCACTTCTGCTGTAACTGAAACCGGATCACGAATGATTCGTGCGAACATAGACGCATTTATGTAGATCGGAAGGTGCATTCCCTTCACAAACAAACGTAATCCACTGCATCTTCAGCGGGTCAAATGTCGGGAGTAAATGACGACCACTATGTTCATTATCACATCCAGCAACACAACACCTCAGTCGCTCAAATTTGAGATATTCTTGTCTAACTTACATCCCTGCTTGGGCATCGAAACAATGGAGGTCGGACCGT
Organism: Labeo calbasu; assembly: GCA_019740295.1. Classification (NCBI taxonomy): domain Eukaryota; kingdom Metazoa; phylum Chordata; class Actinopteri; order Cypriniformes; family Cyprinidae; genus Labeo; species Labeo calbasu. Next base: position 9,457 of record JAHKKF010470257.1, on the reverse strand, counting down.
TACAGCTGATTTAAGGTGGGTCTGAGGTAAGACGCTCTTGTCGATCAACTATCGTGGGAGCGCCCTCTGTGGGTGTGACGCCACACCGACAGGCATCTGAGAATGGCTCGATTTGAAAAAGGGGAAATTATTTTTACAGATTAATTAAAAACCACTGCATGGATTTTTTATCATTATAGGGTAGATGTGTACATACACTGCCTACACACATTAATGTTCAAACAACATGTAAAAGTGAACTTTGCATCCGATGACCCTAAAACACAACACAATACAATGCCTAATTCAATATACAGGTAAAATACCTGTGAAAGATCAGTGCAGAAAATTCCTTTATATTAACATTGGGTCCTATTTTATTGGACTTTTCTTAGTGGAGCAGAAGTGCTCAACACAGAATTTTAGCTGTCTTTATTAAATTGTCTCCAGTAATTTGTTCAACACCATTAACATGTAAGTTCTGCAGTTCAGTTCTGTTAATTATGCTAATACACACACACCACATGACACAATTAATTTCACAGGGAAAGCTTTTGTATAAAATTGTATTTTTTGTAACTAATGTGGGGATATATATCTTTGTGATTTACTTTATTGCAATTACCTGTGAACAGATCAGTGCTTGGATGAAATACGGTGTTCAGTTATGGTATGGCATAGAATGATGCTCATTTATCATGCTGTTCAAGCTATGTGTGTTATGCTATCAAACTTTGTTTCAGTTCTCAACATTTTTTTTCTATTCTAATTAAAATATTTATTATTTATGTGATGAATGGCCACACTCTGTCATTTCACTGCTACACTGAAACATTTTCTTGCATCACTGTACCATGTGTCATTTACCATTTGTACCGTGTGCCTGTTTCTGCAGGAAAGAGCCTGAGGCTTTAACTTGCTTCTTCAATAAATCACTGAGCACCACACATCGAGATCCTCTATCATACACACACACAGCATATACACACTCCTGTACAGTTACTCTGCATCAACCCTTCATTTGCTTTAATTGAAATCAATATTAAGCTAATTTAATCCAGTGACTTTCTTGAGCAGCTTGTGTCTGTTGTTTGTGAGCCACTGTGTTTGTGCATCATTGAGGTCAATTGACACGGCTGTACCCCAGAGAAGGTCAATAGAAAGGCCCGGCTCCGAAATCACTCATCTGCCTGAGTGTAATGGCTTTAAATATTAATGCCTTGTGCCGTGGTAATGGAGATGATTACGACCGTTTTTGCCTGGTGAAGGAGACAGTCCTGATAACAGCATGTGTATGTATGTGTGTGTGAGGCAAGGAAGTCTATAATCTCTGGAGAAAGCTTAGCATTAGCATTCCCATTCATCTCAATGGAACTTGCTTGGTTGGAAATATTACATTGCCATATTTGCTCATTTAACTCTAGATCTTTCTGAGCCTTTATGTGACCAAGAAACAAAATGATGTCATGACATTACTGACTGGCTTATGTGCACAGTCCTGAAAACTTCACTAGCACCAGTGATGTCAAAAGCACCTTTTTTACTATTAGCAAATAAAATAGTAAAAAAAAATGTACGAAAAAACAGTCATTAGTTTCATTACCAGGAAATGCATTAACGAGAGATACTGTCCTTAACTAAAATATATTTTATATATTATTTTATAAATATATAGTTTCATTTCTTGGAATAAAATAAATGCTAACTAAAATAAAAGAAAATAGACTTATTTTATTTCACGTACAGTTCCCAAGGCATAATCTCCTTTAGTATTAAAATAACTGAAATTTAACCTACATAAAAAATAACAAAAAAAAAAATAACAATAATAAATAATATAAGTTAAAAATAATAAAAATATAAGAAATGTATTGACATATTTAAAGTAATATAATAAGTAATTTAAAAAGTAATGTAAGTGACAAACACACAAACTAAAGCTAAAACTTGAGCTGAAATTAAAATGATAACAGAAAATATATAAATGAAACCAAAATATTTATAATAACTAGGGCTGTCAGTCAACTAAAAATTAATTAATCTAATTAATTACATAATGTTTCAATTATCCGAATTAATTGCAAAGTACATTTGACTGTGAAAATACCCACAAAAGATTATTTAAAACTATTTTTGTGTTAAAAAAAGTATCAAGTAGGCTACAATGGCCTAACGTAAACTATGGAACATAAAAGAAGATAATTTGAGAAACATCTCAGTACTTTTTGTTTATACAATGAAAGTAATTGGTAACCAAAACAGCTTTGTTACCAAAAATCTTTATTTTTTTTTTATGTTTCACAAAAGAAAGTTTTGAAAAGACATGAGGGTAAGTAAATGATGACAGAATGTTAATTTTTGGATGAACTATCCCTTTAATGTTTTCATTATTATTATTATTATTTAGTTGTATTATCTTTTTAATTAAATAAGAAACTAAATCTGCCTGCAGGTGGCGATAAATGCCTTTATGATTCGTTCAAATGGCTGATTCATTCAGGAAAGAAGTAAATGGCTTTCTTTATGAATTGGACTTTGAATCATTGATTCACACGATTCATTCAAAATGGGATTCATTCAGAAATTACTCGAAGACACACAACAGTTCTTCTCCGGCTTTAAAGGATATATGTTCTCTGCAAAATTGAGCAAAAACACATATTGTGTATAAAATATAACACAATATCAACTTCTTATTTACTGAACTGTTGTAGGCTATAAATCACATTTAAACTTGTGATAGTTTGGGACAAAATCAGCACTCATGTCATATTGCTCTTGCAGCTGGTGTGATATTGCTTATCATATTATATAAATATGAGACAAAAACACATACAGGGGCATTTGTTTGCACCAATATCTTGAATTTTAGGCCATGACTGCATTTTTGGATCATATTTGTCAACAGTCAACTATATGAAATGCCAGATGACATACAAGACTGGGGACAGGGCCAGTACTGTAATTGCATTACAATATTTCAATCGCATTATTTTTCATAACTAATTAGTTAAAGTTAATGCGTTAAACTGACAGCCCTAATATTAACTATAATGCTATATCAAAGATACTAAAATAACATGGACTAATAAAATTCTTGAATTAAAGTTTTGGGGAAAGCATCTGCCAAATGCGTAACAAAAACAATTGGAATCATTTGTAGATGTTGTTGTAAAATAGCAATTAAAATGACTAAATCTTAAACACTTTTGATTAATATTTTAAAATACTAAATGAATTCTAAGTATATTTATGAACTTCTTCATCGAGTTATTACAGTGCATTGGGTTTGCCTTCTCCGTAAAAGATGAATGCTAAGTTCCCTTCCACTGGCTCAATGATGGAGTCCATCAGTGTATGTGAAGGTATTCTGGGTGTAGGTCTTCTATCTGTGCTTCTATGAAGTTATTACAATTTAGTGTCAATTTGATTTTAACTCAGTTTTTTAACTGACTTCTGTTTTTAATTTAATTTAAGTATTCTCCTATTCCTCAATTATTCATTTATTAAAGACTCAATGTTAAACAGAGTGTCATACCGGCTGGGTTGCAGATCTTATGAACACAAGCTCACCAGTCTGATCATAGCCAGAGGGTGCAGGGTTAATATTTTATATTTTTCTTAGTCACATTCATAAAACTTGAAACCGGGAGCGAGCACCTATGATGTTCTTATGATGCTGCGTACAGAGGCAAAATCACCTCTGTCCAGAAGCAAAGGTCTGGTGCATTATAGGTGACAGCTGATGGTAATGTACTGCAGGGTGTGTTTAAGTGTATGTGTGTGTATTGTGTGTATACAGGGGATTCATTGGTGCTGACGCATCATTAGCTGGATTTACCCGTAGGCCGCTCTTACGAAAGGTCAATGAAAGGTCAGCTTGAACTTCATCTTACCTTTCCTCTCATTCTTATTCTCTTCTCGCTCACGTTTCCCAGTTTCTCCCTGTTCTACCTTCACCACATCTTTCCTTCATCTTTACTCTCTTTCGTCATTCTACCATGCTTCATCTCCTCATTTGCACTGCAAATTGGAAAAAAAAAAGTAGTTTAAGAAAAGATTTTTTTAATACCTCAAAATCCCATCACAGTTCCCTTGACTCTCTGGTTCAAAGAGACTTTACGTTTAATGTGTCTCACAATCCACAGTGGAGGTGAAAGATATAGACTTTCTTTGTTTTTTCCCCTCCATCACTTTAATAAATAGCAGGTCCTTTGTACATTCGCCGGAGGTTTGTTCGTTAGCATTCTGGTCTTATTTCGTGTTTCTGTTTTCCCCTAGCGCAAGACAGAGCTGAGATTAGTTTGTTGTGTTTGTTGTTCTGACATTTTCTATTCATTTTATCAATAATTCAATATAATGTTTGGAGCATACTGTATATTCCTCTCTGGTGGAGCAAGGTTCCTCAGGAACCATTTAAAGGTTAATTAAAGGTTAACTGTGATACATTTTACAAAGACATCGTAAAAAGTGCTCACTCACGGTAAGAGAAAAATGTTGCCTGGGAGGTTTTTACTTGTGGTCGTAATTATGATGTCACGTGCCTTCAAGTGGTTTTGGCTGGGATAAAATATACACTGGTAATTTCATGTTTTATCTATTTTTCCACTACGAGAACAAGATGAGGAGCAAAAGATGTGCAACTGACACTTTATCTGTGCAATTTATCGTGAGTATGCTGCCACAGAGAATATTGGTAAATGCAGTTTAGTTACACAATCTATTGCCTCATATAGCAGCTCAGCAACAGTGCATAAAATGTGAAAGAATTAAAATTGTACAGACAAAATATACAAATTTGATACTCACTAACACATGATGTAATAGACTCTATACTACACTCTATTGCAAACAGCGCTCTTTGCGTTCATCAGTTAATGAATAAAGAAAAATAATAGTCCTGGCACACTCAGACATAAACATTAAAAAGCCTCAATTTTAATTGGGCTTGCAGCGCACAAATATTTAAATAGTTTAAAAACTAACCAGTGCACACTAATGCATTTCTGTTATGTGCACTAATGCATTTAGGCAGTGTGGAAGGGAACACTCTAGGAGACTCCAGGAGTGTGCGTTGTTTGGCAAGCCATATTAAAATAAAGCTTTTTAACCTTCTTACAAGGAGAAGTGTCTTAGATCATTTATTTATCTGTATTCAATTCATAAAGAAACTAGAACCCAGCATTAGTCTTTCAAAAACAAGAAAAAGGCAAAAGTAGAGAAAAATGTGCTTAAAATACAAAAACAGCAAAATAATCCTTTTCTCATCCAAACAACAGCATAACACATTCAAAAAAGAGGGAAAATGAAATATTACAAATGTATGAATTCAAATGCAGTGCATAATAATCTGACATCAGGAGCTTTATAAAAGGGTGTTAGTAGTCAAATGGATAGTCTACTCATGAACCTAAAAAAATGCAGGCACATAAAACAAATATTGTGTACATAATGGGCTATGAACCACATAGAATGCTTTACATTGGAGTATATAACATTATATATATATATATATATATAGCAGAACAAACTCATGAAATGTAAACATATGTTTCTACACATGTAAAGTGTAGAATATGGCAGTGTGCTGCATGCAAGAACATTCTGCTTGTCTTTCATTATAAATGGTCTCTTTAAATTCATGCAGTTATGGCATAACAAACAAGGGATCTTAATCATAAAATATCTTCTTTTGTAAATCTCATAAGCTTGCAGCCATTCTGTCAGTATCCAAGCCAGATATTGACCAGTCAGACACATGCTTCAGCCTGTTCACAACTGGACCGGAGAGACACAGAGTCGGACACACTTCTCCCACACACAACCGAGTAACTATCATAAGGACAAGTGATGTCGTGCACTAATAGGAAACTTAGCAGTAAAGATGACAGTGAGTAGGTTGTGTACTTCTGGAGGGTCACATGGCAGCCAAGTCAGTGCTGTTAAGATAAATGGGAACAGATGGTTTTCGCTACGTATCAAGTTTTAGGACATTTTTTAACACTAAAATGGAAGCAAACTGCTTTTCAAGACTACAATTGGATAACACTTTAAAAATTAAATAAATGGATAGTTCACCCTCAAATGAAAATTCATTAATCCTTTACTAACTTTCAAGTTGTTCCAAACCTGTTTGAGCTTCTTCTGTTGAGTAAAGAGGATATTTTCAAGAATGTCGGTAACCAAACAGTTGACTGTGGCTATTGACTTTAATAGTATTGGGGGGGATGCTATGGAAGTCAAAGGCTACTGTAAAGTGTTTAATTACCAAAATTCTTCAAAAATATCTATTTTTTTTTGCTCTAGTCAGACAAATTTAAGACAATTGCATTTAATATACACTTAAACTATAAAACATTTTCACTTATTTCAAACTAAATTATAAGTATATGATTTCTATACTAAGTAAGACACTGTGAAATTAGCTATAGGTTGGAGGAGAACTTCTACACTCAGGTATGTTTCCAAAGTTAATTCACAGAGACAAACTCCCTAATGGAAGGTAAAAATTCCTCCAAACGGAACATTAAAATGTTCTCCTCAAATACACCCAGACAATGAAAGTGACAGCACTTGTGTTGGTGTGACAATACAATATGAAAGACGATGGGCCTTTTCACAGAAAGAGATTTTCAAATGGCAGTCATTTATTGAAAAAACAAAAGACATTAGACTTGAGACTGGAAAGTTAAAACAACACATTCAATATAAACTGGGAAAAAGACAAAACAGTGCTGATGTTGTAAAATTGATCAGTTCCTAAGTAAATTCAATTTCAGATGTAAAGCAGCTCTGCTCTATAAAAGACTGACATTATTTAGCTCAATATAGTTCAGTGTTGTTTCAGTTCAGTTCAGTAACTGTGTCAGTGTTGTAAAATTAATGTCAACATGGTTGACGACGGCAAAACCAGGGTGGTGATGATGAAGGGAGGAACACGGAGAAGCCAGGAGCATGAGGAGCCAGGTGCACAGCAAGGACTGAGTCTCATGGTGTAGTCGAAGAAGGGAGGAGCCATGGTGGAGAAGGTTTCGACAACACCATGGAGATGAGTGATGGACACAGAGCTGCTGGAGGTGGAGACCCAGGAGGACTTGAGTAGACGAAGAGCCAGGGTGACACCAGAAGCCTGGAGGGCCTAGGCAGGGCTGACAAATCACGTGATTAAGGAGGCGGAGCCAGAGTGACTGAGGAAAAAAGGCAGAGCTGGAGGAGACCGACAGAGGCAGAGGGATGGAGGAATGAGGCAGGGATGAGGAGTGGAATCCCGTGGTTGATAACTGACCAAGGCAGAGCCGGAGAGACGAGGGAGCCCGGTGGAGGTAGTGGGATGATGGTTCATAGTGGAGCTATGAGGGAGCTGGGAGCCAAGGTGGAGCCGATAGATTTGAGGGCAGATGTAGAGTGCAGGACTTGGAGGCTGGAGGCAGAGACAGGGGTTCCTCACGCATAGGCAGAGCTAAAGACTGGAAGGCCCAGAGGTGGATCAGAGCACCCAGATGGCACTGGTTAGTTGAGGGACAGGAACCAGTGGAGGCAAGGCTGAGGAACTGGCTGAATCTGGGAAAGGAGATAGGACAGGGAGGCTGGAGAGAACACGAGAACAGGAACTGGGCAGGGCCAGCGGAGACACAAGAGATCCAGGATACACAGAAGACGCAGGAGATTCAGGAGAAGCAAACCAGTCCATGGTGTAGCTATGAGGGAGCCAGAAGCCAAGGCAGAGTCAATGGGTCTGAGGGCCGAGGTAGAGTCCAGGACTCAGAGGCTGGAGACGGAGACAGGGGATACTCATGCATAAGCAGAGCTGGAGACTGGAAGGCCCAGAGGCGGATCAGAACACTCAGATAGCACTGACTGGGGGTGAGCTGACTGACAGGAACCAGTGGAGGCAGGACTGAGGAACTGGCTGAATCTGGGAGAGGAGACAGGAGGTTGGGAGAGAACACAGAAGAACAGGAGCTGGATGGAACCAATGGAGGTTAAGTCGTTTCCAATGGTGTCTGGCTGGGCTTCAGTTCACAAGTGGGGCTGGTGATGTCCTTCGCAGGGCAGATGAGCCACAATTCACCAGCACCCACTCCACAAATGCAGCGAAACTTCGACAACACTATGGGGACGAGTGACAGAAACAGAGCACTGGAGGTGGAGACGCAGGTGGAGTTGAGCAGACAGAGAGCCAGGGTGACACCAGAGTCCTGGAGAGACAAGGCAGGGCTATCAGCTGATGTGACTGAGGAAGAGACAGGGACCTGGAAGACTGTGGCGGAGCCGGAGTGACTGAGGAAAAAAAAAAGGCAGAGGCGGAGGTAAGAAGCAGTCAGATGGAGGCAGAGGAATAGAGAGGTGAGCAAGGGATGAGAGGTGGAATCCCGTAATCGATGACTGACCAAGGCAGAGTCGGAGGGACAAGGGAGCCCGGTGGAGGTAGTGGGATGACGGTCCATGGTGGAGCTATGAGGGAGCTAGGAGCCAAGGCGAAGCCGATGGGTTTGAGGGCCGAGGTAGAGTGCAGGACGTGGAGGCTGGAGGCGGAGACAGGGGATCCTCATGCATAGGCAGAGCTAGAGACTGGAAGGCCCAGAGGTGGATCAGAGCACCCAGATGGCACTGGTGAGTTAAGGGTCAGGAACCAGTGGAGGCAGGGCTGAAGAACTGGCTAATTCTGGGAGAGGGAATAGGACAGGGAGGCTAGGAGGGAACACGAGAACAGAAGCTGGGCAGAGACACAGGGGATTCAGTAGAAGCAGCATGTTCGAAAACCATTCAATTAAATCCTTCACCAAACTGTCCATAAGTTCTTCCAAATATCCTCCAGAGGCTTTTACCCTCACATCCACTGCGCTGGGGTTGTGGGTGGGCTTTCCCTCTAAGCCATCGATCTTCACTGATACTTCCTCGATGTTGCCGTCTCACGCACCTGGTCAGACTTGTTGTAAGGATCAAGAAGGGCTGGTGATGTTCTCTGGGGAGCAGAAGGGCGAGCCACAATTCACCAGCACCCACTCCACAAACATGGTAAAGCTCTCTCAAGGGCCATCCCCGAACAGCTAGGTCTTTGCTGCAGTGTTCAATTTATTGTAGAAGAAGGTTCCTTAGGCAGCTGTCTGGGTAGTGCGTCAGATACGTGAGATCTAAAAATTCCCTTGTGTGGTCTGAGATTAACTGCTTCAATGTCCATGATGGGGAAAAATAACGCCACAAAATAACTGTTTAGGTATGTTCTTCTGTTATGTGTGACTGTGTGTGACTTTAATCCTATAAATCCAACAGGAAAGGAAAACTCAAGAAACAGAATAATTACAACTAGGGATGCACCGAAACGTATCGGCCGAAATGCTTGCGCGTTTTGTCAGTAAAGCCGGTTCTGTAATCAGCGGTAAATGCCATCAGGTGCGTGATTTCACGTTGAGCCGTATATACTACACACAGCCGTTGTTCACTGACGAGCTGCGCAAATCCATGTTCATTATCAGTG
>JAHKKF010470254.1:0-19084 GCA_019740295.1 Labeo calbasu | reverse complement strand
ATTGATGTGATTTTATATAGTTTGGTGATGTTTTAACACATGACATCTTCTCTGCAAGCCTGAGATAATGATGGAACTTATGGGACTTTTATATGACTGGAACTAGATTAAGATTGGCTTCTACTGTATGTGTATTTCTGAATTTGAAGAATCTGGTCTATATTACTTTGAAATCCTTTCATAACTCTGCAAACATTCACATACCCGTCATTTTTAAGGTGAATAAATACTTATTTTTCTCCTGCTTTAGCAAAGCATTAGAATCTTCAGATATAATTTTGAAATATTGCACTTTTTTGTTGACATATCCTGAGCAGGAAAGTTCCACTACCTTTTTTTTGTGCTTTTGCCATGCGAGTTAGAAGGTGGAAGCACGTATGCATTTCTCAAGGGTCAATGGATTTGACCTGTGTGGTTTAAAACTGTCCTCCCTCGCTGAACTGAACTCACCTCAGCTTTGTTTTTTTACAGTCAAGCAAAGCTGCCCATCAGAGTCTGTGGCATCACAATGAGAGGTTTTCCACCACTTTGCCTGCTTTACTGTTGAATTCTGTTTTTAATTCACTGCGTAATCTTCAGGCTTGACTGAAAATTACATTGTTCGGTTTTAACAGCCGGTGAATGGACACATTGAAAGACATTTGAAAGCACCTTGTCTGCCAAACAGTGTCGCCGAGTTCTTTGAATTCATCTGAGCGGGAAGTGAGTGAAAGAGGGTGAGCGAATTGTAAACACTTCACCCATCCCATCCTGTGGAATATTTATCAGAGTCATTTTCCTGGTCTTGATAAATTAATGTTTTGACAGCAAATCAAACACAGGCGATAACTCCCTGTCAAAATGTCTGAGCGTAAGGTTTGAATACCAAGCTCTCGCTGCTCAGACTACGTTCCTATTGCACATTTACATAATTTTGAAATCAAGGGAAATGGCGTATTCAAATTCTACCTCAGAAGTAGACAGCAGCGCAGGCTGTGTTAGATAGAAAATAATGATCGGCTTAAACGTATAAAGGGAAAGAAAGGAAGTGGCTCGTTTATCCTTACGATTGTGCTGCATTAAAGTGAAAATGATTGAAATAAGAATCAGTTGCCAAGTGAAGCCTGAAGTGGGATCAGCCTGGAGAAAAAAAAAAAAAAAAAGAACAGAAGACCTCAGTCTTATTAACAAGCTTGAAATTTCATTATCCACAGTTCAGGATTAAATAATGTTATCTGTTTTCTCTAAAGGAGAATGGCGAGAGCTGTGACATAAAGAGAAGAAAAGACCCTATGCAAAACCTTGGCAGAGGGCTTCTTTATTTAGGTTTATCCGTCTCAGAGTGCCGCATGGTTTATGATGAGGCCAGTTTTGCGCCGGCTCCTCACCCGCAGCCCCAGCCAGCAGGAGAAACACAAGTCAGACTTAAAAGATCTAATTATCCAGCCTTTGGTTTGTTTGAACTGTAAATTGAACACACGGACATGTTTTAGATAAGATTATACACAAAGAGAAGTGGATTCGCAGAAAACGGTTACCGTAGCCGTCATTTCTCCATAATTATGGGATATTTCTGTGAAAATAAGATGTGTCTACAGTGTTTTTCCCTGACATTGTTCTCTATATAAAGCTATTTCAGGAACTTCACACGCTGGTATTGATGTTACCTATAAGCATCTTTTTTATCTTTATTACTGGTGTTTTCTTAGTCAAACATTACTATTTCTTTTGGATTAGTATATTATGTGTGTGTGTGGTTTGTCTATATTTAAATATAAAATAGCTGTATATTTTTTACAAATATCTGAATGTAATGTAATATGTGATATAAATAAATACAATAATATATACAAAAATATAAAAAAATAAAACCTCAGTCAAGCATCACTATTTATTTAGGATTAGGGATCTAGATTAGTATTAGTATGCTTGTGTGTAAAAATGAAATAAAAATTACATTTTAGTTTAATAAAATTTATATTTATGTAATATTTTATATAAAAAAGTTTTTATGTTTTTTATGTTTTATCTGTTGGTTTTAAAACTGAAGTAAAAATTTAATTTATATTATATATATATATATATATATACATATACACACACACACATACACACACATTTGTTTTTATCTGTTAGTTTGTTAATTTTTCTGTTTTCTTTGTTTACTTTTCTGTTAATTTTTATGTTTTTTGTGTTTTTACCTGTTTGTTTTACATTGTTTTACATTTTTTATTTAATGTATATACATTTTTTATATTTTAACTAGATAGATAGATAAATAGATAGACAGATTTTTGTTTTTATCTGTCAATTTTTAAAATAAAAATGTAATTTTAATTTTTATATATATATATATATATATATATATATTTACATTTTTTAAGTTTTAGCTGTTAGCTTTACAAATGAAATGAATAGACAATATAATATAATATAATATAATATAATATAATATAATATAATTTGAAAAATAAATAAAATACATCAAAATATTTTTTATAAAATAATTAATCAGAAGGGCTGTTTTTGCCTGTTTGACAATAATCCTGAAGAGTCCATATCTGATAACTCATCTTTTGATTTGGGGCAGAAAGCAACCACCCTGAATGTCTTAAATTACTCTGAACACCTTAGCAACCACATAGCACGGGCTTGGCAAATTACCCACAATTCCCTAACGTCATGCTGAAAAGATCTGCATGAGCGTTCATATTTTCTTCCGAATATGTGTGAAAACCTTTTTTTTTTCGTTTTGCAGTGACTTGATAGTAAATCTTATTCCTGTGTGTGTTTTTCATGTTAATATATATTATCCAAGAGCGGATCAGTTTCATAAAAACAGGATGTGTTGTTTGGCTCTAAACAGACCTCTCCATCTCACTCTGAGACTCTCCAGAGCTGATGACTCTAATTGAATGATATGACTCACTGGGTTAATAGCGCGACTCAGTGTTGGCGCTGAAGAGCCGGAGCTGACAGAATGACGAATTATCGTGAATAATTGCGAGTGAATTATCCTGAGTTAACGCAGTCTGATTGATCTGCCCTCTGTGCGCAGGAGACCGAGATCCTTAACACCGCAGTGCTCACCGGGAAAACTGTTGCTATGCCGGTGAAGGTGGTCACCGTTGGAACCGAAGGGACCGTGACCGATGTAACCGAGTCGGTGGAATGTCGCACGACGGACGAGGACGTGGTTAAGGTGGGCAAAAACACTGAGGTGTGATTTACTGTAAAGCACTTCTGTAGTTTAGATGGTTTTCATCAAAAGGAAACATAAGCTAAAAGAACCTAAAGTAATTTTCTAAGCAGGAAAAAAGCAACCAACAAAAGAACTGTTGGAGGGAACACATAGTGTATTAAGGTGGCTATATTAGATTTGATTTAAAGCACAATACATTCAGCCACTCTGAAGTAATGTGTATTTTCAGTTGTCAAGCCAGAGGCGAAAAATCAAAGGGATGTTAAATGCAGTCTTTTCAGAACAAGCTTGTGCCTTCCACATCCATATGCCATTTGGGAACAAAATATGAGAGCATTTTATGAGGGAGAAAATGACAATGTGTGTGTATGTGTGTGTGTTTACTCCCTTCGGGTTTAATTATCTGATGAACACCCCACACTGAAACACTGACCTCTGGAGAGGAATCCCCCCCTTCCTCCCCACAAAAGCTCACACACACACACACACAGACTCACACAAGCACTGGTGCCCTCGATTCAGAGCATCTGAAGACACTATGCCATTATTTTTGTCTAAATTGCATAGCATCCATTTGTATCATCTATATTAATAATCTGTCATATATATCAATATAACGCTTTACACACTGCAGTTTAACCTTGGTTATTATTTAACCTTGGGTAAAGTGTTGATTTCAAAAGAGCTTTAGCTTTTAAAAACATGCATCAGAGCAAGGTTAGGATACAGTGTGAAGCAATGCGCTGCCAGTATATTATGGTGAGGTATTTAGCAACAGCTAATCGTGAGCTAAACAGTGTTTACCTTTTTAATTAAGCATGAGCTTTGTACAATTATTTCTGTGTCAGAAAATTAAATTGTTGAATATGGCAAATGGTAGCCACATATTTGTATTAATTTTGAATGTTTCATTTGCCATTGTGAACTGTATTCATCCAGTCAGTGTTATTAAACTCATATAAAGTGGCATGCGAAAGTTTGGGAACCCCTTGCAGAATCTGTAAAAATATGATTTTAACAAAATAAGAGAGATCATATAAAATGCATGTTATCCATCATTTTCACGCTGAGGACCACTGAAGGACTCAAACACAACTATTAAAAAAGGTTCAAACATTCATTGATGCTCCAGAAGGAAACACGATGCATTAAGAGCTGAATTTGATGAATTTTATGTAAAGAATTTGAAGATCAAGGTAAATTGTACTTAATTTGTCTTCTGGGAAACATGCAAGTATCTTCTGTTGCTTCCAAAGGGGAGTCCTAAAATGGAAAAAAGTATTATCATATATTTCGACAACATAAGAAAAATTTGGACATCTTCATCCTGTTCAAAAGTTTTCACCCCAGGCTCTTAATGCGTCATGTTTCATTCTGGAGCATCAGTGAATGTTTGAACCTTTATTTAATAGTTGTGTTTGAGTCCCTCAATTGTCCTCAGTGTGAAAGATGGATCTCAAAATCATACAGTCACTGCTGGAAAGGGTTCAAATATGCAAAAGATGCTGGAAAACTGAAGAATCTGCAGGTCCTGCAGGATTTTTCTTAAGAACAGTGTTCAGAACAAACAAGGGACTCATGAACAACTATCAGAAAACAAAAAACAGTTGTAGATCACCCAGGTAACCACACACAGTATTAAGACCCAAGGGTTCACAAAATTTTGTATGGGGTAATTTTAATTTAATAATTTTATTCTTATTTTCAGCTATTTTTTGTCTTGTGGAATATATGTTAACATCTTTTATGTCCAAATATCTTATTCAAGACAGTAGTAAATAAAAAAATAACATGCATTTTGTATGATCTCTATTATTTTGTTAAAATTTTTCACATATTCACAGATTCTGCAAGGGTTTCCTAAACTTTCACATGCCACTGTATAGGCAGATAAGTTTGTTAAAGGTGCAGTATTTAATATTGACAGCTAGCGGTTAAAATGGGTACTGCAGTCCAAATTCAAAATGTTGGAGAGCGTTGTTTCTCCCATTTCTCGCGAGTTGCCAGATTGAACAGAAACACACAACTGAGCCTTACTCTTCAACTTCAACTTAATTTGTTTATATAGCACATTTAAATGCAACGTTGTTGCCCGAAGTGCTTCACAAAATGACGAATAAAATAAAATCCACACACAACTTACACACAAGTACAACAAACATTTGTAAAACGTTCCCATATCAAACTTTCCCTACTTCAAAGGCCTGACTAAAAAAAATATGTTTTCAGCTGGGACCTAAAAGCCTCTATAGACGGAGCCTGCCGAATGTACAGGGGAAGATTGTTCCATAGTTGAGGACCTATTACTGACAAGGCACGGTCCCCTTTTGACTTCTCTTTTGACCAAGGCACCTTCAACAATGACTGATTTACTGATCTAAGTCACCTAGCTGGTTTTTGAGACCCTATGAGGTTAGTAATATAACTCTTTAAGCTGATGAGATGATATAGCCGTGTTTTAATATTCCTCTGGTCATGGAGCTTTTTAGATGGATGCCGAGGCTTTTTAGGTCAGGTAGAATCTGCAATCAATGACTCAGTTTGTTTGCTGGCTTTCATGTGTTTTCCACCAACTGGCAACTTGGGGTGTCAAAATCCTATTGGGTAAACTGGCAGTGGGTGGAGTCACGCAGGCCAAAAGAAAAACAGACATTCCGACAGGGAACGCACATTTCAAAGCATTGTTTTTCAGTTGAACAAGTGTGTGAGCATGTTTTCTCAATATCTGCAAAACATACTATGGTTTTATTATGCTTTATTACAGTTAAAAATTTACATACAGCAAATTTAAAGTCAACAAGATTGCATGTTTACTCACCACCCTGTTGTTCCAAACCTGTATGACTTCATTTTTAAAGTGTACAATGAGAAACAAGATATCCTAGAGCTATGTTTACCCATGGTTTAGAATTAGGTTAACTAGGTTAACAGTTTCAAGTGCGAAAAGCCTTTATCTGCTGCAGTTCCCAGCCCAATTTAATGTGTAATTTTTTTTTTTCGTAATGGCTTTTCAATTAGCAGCTGTTAATATTATGTGTGTCAGAAGAGATTATGAAACCCAGTGGAAAGACATGTAGCTGTTAGTGTGTTTGATGTGTAGTATTTCTTTGTGGTGTGTTTTGATTTCATGCTGTCTAGACAATCCAACAAATGAGAAGTTCTTCTGCACAGACAGATAGTGGAGATGGACAGAGTGAGAGAGTAATGAGAGCGGGAAAGAGAGGAAAAGATAGAGACAGAATTCAGGAGAGGTATGAAAATAATACATAAGTTGGAGAGCTGGAGCAGATTCTTTTAGATGACACCGTTTCACCACACTGCAGGAGGATTGTTTGTGTGTGTTCATACACTCACCTACTTTGAAACTGAAACTTGTTAAGTTACAAGTTATTTATATTAAAGGCAGTTTGACTGCACTACAAAGGCAAACATTTAGTCTGTTACACATTTAGTCAAAATTGAATCTCTGTCCTGTGAGAAATGGGTTTGGCTCAGTTATGTTCAGATTCAGAGAAAATTCATAAGAACTTGATTAAAATTCAACCAAAAAAACATCAACTGTTGAAGTTAATGTATTTTGTCATTATAGGGAAGTACTGTCAGGAGTACAATACTTTTGAAATATGAGCAAACAACACTCTGACACACTGTGACTGTGACACACAAAGGCATTGTAATATGTTTTATAAATTTATATTTTAAAAATAGTTGTAAATTCTAAAATGTAAACCATTTTGATATTATTTTCCTAAATTAATCATTGAATTAATTTTTTAACCTGTTCAATTAAAACAATGCACAGATTCATTTGAATGCAAACTAAAAATAGCCAAACAGTAAAAGTTTGAAATATTTTTCTCTTTGAAGTAACTGTTTTCTATTTGAATATATTTTAAAATGTAATTTATTACTGTGATTTCAAAGCTGAATTTTTAGTATCATTACTCCAGTCACATGATGCTACAGAAATCGTTCTAATATTCTGATTTGCTGATTATCATTATGTTGAAAACAGCTGAGTAAAATTTTTCTGAAATATAAATCTTTTGTAACATTATTAATGTCTTTTTTCATCACTTTTGATCAATTTAAAGCATCCTTGCTAAATAAAAGTAATAATTTCTACAATAAAAATTATACTGATTCCAAGCTTTTGAATGGTGGAGTGTATAATGTTACAAAAGCTTTTTATTTCAGATAAATGCTAATTTTTGGATCTTTTGTTACATCCTGAAAAAATTTAGTTTTAAATATTGATAATAATAATAAACGTTTCTTAAACAGTAAATCAGCATATTAGAATGATTCTGAAGGATCATGTGAGACTGAAGACTGGAGTGATGATGCTGAAAATTTAGCTTTGATCACAGGAATAAATTCTATTTTAAAATAAATTCAAATAGAAAGCAGTTATTTTAAATAGCAAAAATATTTCACAATATTACTGTATTTTGGATCAAATAAATGCAGGCTTGGTGAGCGGAAGAGGCTTCTTGAAAAAAAAACATTAAAAATGTTACTGTTCAAAAACTTTTGACTGGTAATGTGTATATTTAAAATTTATTTCTTTTAATTTTTTTACCCAGTTTGTTTCGTTTTAATGCATTTGATTATTATCTCAGTTTAAAGTTACTGTGAAAAGCAATACTGTGAATACAGCCATGTAGAATTTTCTTCCCACTGCTTTGTTTCGTGCCATTAAACTGCCGTTTTTAGTTCGTAGCATCTCTGCTTTTTGCTAGTTACTTCAAACATTGGGTTCACCTTGCGGTGAACGTCTAGAGATGCTCAAGATGCGCTCTGCTAATTACCTCAGTCAGAGACGGACAGGCAGAGAGGGACAGCGTTTGCGTCATGCAGAACATTCCAGTCTCTCCGTGTGCCTGTTGAATGGGTCATTAAGTACCCACCCCAGTTCCCCGCGGGGGTCTTGACGTCCTCTGTAAGTGTCCCTCTCTTCAGCAGTCCTAATGTTCCTGATTAATGCTCTGCCAGGCTGGTTATGGTGTGTATAGATGTCCATGGGAAGGGCATGTTGCAGTACAGTTAGATTAACCAATGTTCTCCAGCTCAAACCAATACCCTTCATGGGTCAACAGAACACCTTGAGGATCTCTGGCTCTTAGATTGTTGTGGGAGATTTACAGTCTGTAAATGAGGAAGTAAAGAATACAACTGTCTACGTGAAACTGCAAATTGGTCTATTATGTCATTTATATGGGCAGATCCAGACAGTTTAACAGATTTAACAGGTGTTTAACAGATATAATTGCTGTGGGGAATTATAGTACTATTTAAGTTCACCGCAGTTGTTCTTTATTAAGCCTAGGCGTCATTTACTTTTAGTCACTGATTTTGTCCCCAGTGTTTTAAAGGAGAAGTTCCCTTCCAGAACAAAAATTTACAGATAATTCACTCACCCCCTTGTCATCTAAGATGTTCATGTCTTTCTTTCTTCAGTTATAAAGAATTTATGACTTCTCTCCGCATAGTGGACTTCTGTGGTGCCTGTGAGTTTGAACTTCCAAAAAACTCCCATCTCATTTTCTTCTCCAATTTCAAAATCTTCCTACATCACTGCAGAAGTACTGACCCAGTGTTTACAAAGTGAACATGCAAAGAAGATCAAATGCCCTTTACAAAAAAAGGTAAAACAGCGATGTAGGAAGATGAACGTCTTGGATGACGAAGGGGTGAGTAAATTATCTGTAAATTTTATTCTGGAAGTGAACTTCTCCTTTAACAATGAAAGGACCAATGAGTCAAATTTTTTTTTTTAATTGCTAATCCATGAATTTATCCACTACACTCTTAAAAATAAAGGTGGTATAAAAGGTTCTTCAAGCGATGCCTTAGAAGAACCATTTTTGGTTCCACAAAGAACCTTTCAGTCAAAGGTTCTTTAAAGAACCATCTCGTTCTTACCTTTTATAATCTGAAGAACCTGCTTTCACCACAAAGAACCTTTTGTGAAACAGATGTTTCAGATGGTTAAGGTTCTTTATGGAACCATTTAGACAAAAAAGGTTCTTCTATGGCATTGTGAAGCACCTTTATTTTTTTTAAGAGTGTAGCCTCCAAAACCCACGTGTGGCAGATGTAAGAATTAAGTTTACAATTAAAATGTAAGTGCATTTGAGCACTTAAATTGGTCGGCAAGTTAGTTAGTTTCCCCTTCAAATCACTATAGTTATTCAATGTGCTAATGATTTTGTATTATTTATTTATTTTTCTTTAAACATTATGTATTACTGCAGACTCAATTATAGAGATTTTATTCTTTTAAAACAGTGTAAGATCATTTTAAATAATTTGCAAGCAACCTAATTATCTGTGATATATACTACCGCTCAAAAGTTTTCAAAAAATTTTGTTTTTGAAAGAAATCTCTTATGCTCTCACAAAGACAATTATTTTGTAACAATTCTGTAAAAACAGTAGCTGTCAAATATTATAATAACCTTTAAAAGTTTTCAATAGCCACTACTCCAGTCTTCAGTCTCAGAAATCATTCTGCTATGCAGATTACTATGCTGACCTTCCTAAATGAACTTGTCATTTAAGTAATTTATGTTTTGCGTTTCTTATTAAAATCCACCTTTCTACAATACTGTCATGAAAGTCAAGTCAATGTGATTTTGAGTTCACACGTATAATTGTGTTGTAGCTATTATCATATCACAACTTATTATTCATTCACAGGGTTCAGTGCACACTGTATAATGATACTGAAAACTAAAGTTAATCACAGCTCATATGAATGCAATTTTGACTTCCTCAGTGTCACAAATAGAAAAGTACAGGGCTCTACAGTGCGACCATTTCAATCACATTTGCGAATGAAAACTACTGCATGCAACTATGAAAAATATTTAGGAGCACCAGTGCGACTGACCAGATCAGCATATTTGTGTTTGTGCTGAGGGGAGTTTCAAAGGTTTCTGTGTGTTTTTGCAACATTGAGAAATGTATCACAGACATATCTCACAAATCCTTTCATAAAAGTGTAGAGAGAGTGTAAATAAGATGTTCATTGTGCAGTGTAGAGATTGCGATGAACTAAGATGATGTAAGTTAGACAAGAATTGAGTGATTGAGATGTTGTGTTGCTGGATATAATAATGAACGTAGTGGTCGTCATTTACCATTTACTCCCGACATCTGAGCTGCTGAAGATGCAGTGGATTACGTTTGTTTGTGAAGGGAATGCGCCTCCCGATCTACATATATCTGTCTACGTTCGCGCGAATCATTCGTGATCCAGCTTCACTTACAGCAGAAGTGAGTTTAAGGGTTTTTTTATAAATCTTTGCAATCACCTTTCTTTATAACGTGCTAGTTAATAAGTTTAATGGCTAAATGCGGCTAAAGTAAACAAGCTCGTCACTCCACAGAGAGAAGAGAGGGCGGGGCGAGCAGAGCTCATTTGCATTTAAAGCAGCCTCGACCAGAATAGGATGATTTTTGCAGAGCTGATTTTGGCAAAGTAAAAAGTGTGTTGTTTTACACTACCACTGAGAATTTTTGGGGCATGTTAAAAACAGTTAAATAAACAAGAAGTTATTATTAAGTGACTTACACTGTCTGACTTTAACACTACTGAGTCACATCTGAGCCACTGTGCATCTCCATTTAAGCACAACAGTGTTTTGTTTTATAATGAACATGCATTTTTAAACAAATCTAGTGAGTCAATGATTCAATTTCCCATTCATAAAGTCACTTGCTTTATTCCTGAATGAATCAGCTGTTTGAACGAATCAAATTAATGAATGATTCAGTATTTAAATCAGTGACTTTCCGACACCTACTGGCAGTTTTAGGTTTATTTTTAAAGTGTCTTTTCAGTTATTTAAATTATTTAATATTTCTATATTCAAAATTTTACAATTAAAACATTAATCTCAACATGAATTTATGAATTTGATTGCACTCATGCCACCTCTGAGCCTCATTAAAATATGGTAATACATGCATGTAGTACAAATTAATTTTGTTAGTACTGATTTCATTTGATTAATAACTTATTATTCTACTTGTTCTTATTCTCTTGTGAATTAAGTAGAAATTTTAAAAAGCTTGTAAAATATCATTTAAAAAAAAAACTTTTAATAAAGTTAGAAAAATTCAACTACAAAGGTAAAAAAAAAATTCCCCTGTAAATCACTTTTAAGGAGTCAAATATCACCTTGTAATGGGAAGGCAAATTTTTTTTTCAGAATCAGATTTTTTGATTATTGATTTAGAAGGTGGTCCTAAAAATTTAACTGTGCTCCTAAAAAGAAAAGAAAACGTAGATCCCTGAAGTAGTGTAAAACTTCACTACAAAGTGACATTTCTTTGAAATTCTGTGTTTTCTGTTTTTAAAATGGTTAATGTCAAAAAAAAAAAAAAAAAAGCTGGAATTGATTCCTGGTATACTCAGCAGTCAGCAAATGAAAACTTGGCTACTGATTGCAGTACTAAATAGCAGTCTGGTATTGAGATGTAACAAGTATGATGCTCAGGTAAATGGCACAGCATTAGGGAAATCTCACAAACAACTAGCACCCTTGGATGTTGAGCTGATGGGCAGCTGCTCTGAAATCAAGCCATGCCATTGGTCCATATCCACATCTGTTGTTTTTAAAGAAGCCCTCAAGTTGATTAGATGAGATGCGTTTTTCTCCGCCAGGTATTATAAGCGTTGGCTAATGGCAGCATAGATGCTGCAAATGAGTTACCTTGCTGCAATAGGAGGACTTGACCACTTAGCTTTTTTCTGTCTTCTTCTATCCCTCCATCTGCTTAGCTTCTTTAAAGCTGGAGAAATATAGACATCCAAACACTCTCATTATCAACGACAACTACTCCCCCACCGACTGTAGTCAGAAATAAATACTTGGACAGACCAGTCAAAGCCCATCCAATCTCTCATCTTCCTCATTAAAGAACAGAATGAAAGCGAATAACAGCGGCCCAAAAAAACACAAAGGCCAGACTGTTTTTCACATATTGCGCTGATTAGCACAAAAAAGCCCTAGTTTTTTGCGCTTTCAAAATTTTAAATTGTCGCCAGGAAATTGGAGCGAAAAGTAGGCAGATACCTCAGCCAGGGCTGCAATTTTCTTTAATTTAGTGCTGCTTTGAATACAGTGTTGCTTGAATGCTTTGTTTGTCTGCTGTCTGATTTGTATCCCTGCTTCTCAGGTGTCCGAAAGGTGCGATTATGTGTACGTCAATGGCAAGGAGACGCGTGGGAGGGTGAGGATGATGGTGAACTTCACCTACAGTTACCTCAGCGCTCAAATGGAGTTGAGCGTGTGGATGCCTCGACTCCCCCTGCAGATCGAGATGTCCGATCCGGAGCTAAGCCAGATAAGGAGCTGGAGGGTTCCTGTAGATGCTTCCAGCCAGAGGTTAGCAATGTTTTTGTTTCAAAGAATCACATTTGACCTTGATTTTCGAGATATGGAAGTTTTTTTGTACTATCGAAGCATACTGTGACTTGAAAAACCTTCCCCAGAACTTTCAGATGTTAAATAGTTTAACACACGAATGAATAGCTGGCTACATTTATACACTAGTGACAAAAGATGCTATTATTCATTATACTATACTATAGCCAGTGTTGCCAAGTCTGCGGTTTTCCTGCGGAATTGGGCTACTTTAAAGGAGAAGTCCACTTCCAAAACAGATTCACATATAATGTACTTACCACCTTGTCATCCAAGATGTTCATGTCTTTCTTTCTTCAGTCGTAAAGAAATTATGCTTTTTGAGGAAAACATTTCAGGATTTTTCTCCATTTAATGGACTGCTATGGTGCCCCAATTTTGAACTTCCAAAATGCAGTTTAAATGTGCCTTCTAACGATCCCAAATGCAGTTGTAAACGATCCCAGCTGAGGAAGAAGGGCCTTATCTAGCGAAACGATCGGTTATTTCCATTTTAAAAAAATACAATTTAAATACTTTTTAATCTCAAACACTCGTCTTGCCTTGCTCTCCTTAAACTCTGTGTATTCTGGTTCAAGACAGTTAGGGTATGTCGAAAAATTCCAATCGTATTTTCTCCTTCAACTTCAAAAACTGATTTCAAAATTATCCTACATCGCTGCAGAAGTACCGACCCAGTCTTTGCAAAGTGAATATGGAAAGAAGATCAAACACCTTTAACAAAAAAGATAAAACAACGATATAAGACGATTTTGAAGTTGAGGGAAAACATGAGATGGGAGTTTTTCGACATACCCTAACTGTCATGAACCGGAAAAAACAGTCCAGACAGAGTAAGACAAGACAAGCGTTTGACATTAAAAAGTATATAAATTGTATTATTTTTATGAAAATAACCAATCGTTGCGCTAGATAAGACCCTTCTTTCTCAGCTGGGATCGTTTACAACCGCATTTGGGATCGTTTGAAGCCACATTTAAACTGCATTTTGGAAGTTCAAAATTGGGGCACCATATCTGTCCATTATATGGAGAACGATGCTGAAATGTTTTCCTCAAAAAACATAATTTCTTTACAACTGAAGAAAGAAAGACATGATCTTGGATGACAAGGGGGTGAGTACATTATATGTGAATCTTTGTTTTGGAAGTGGACTTCTCCTTTAACAGTTGCTGCTGGTTGTTTTTCATGTCTGTGGGTTGAAGCGACCCAGTAACATTATATTTTTCCCCTGGAATGGGAACTGACCCAGTGGAACACCACCAAAGAATGTGTATTTTACCCCCTGGGACGCGATTGTTACAGGGGGACCCCCTCAAAATGCGATTGGGCTAGTTTTGAGTAGCAATTGGGCAGGTTTTGTTGTGAAAACCTAGCAATCCTGAGTATAGCCTAAAAATGAGAGTAAAGTATGGAAAAGTCCATATTGTGTTATTTCTGATTGTGTGTAGCACCTATTGCTCTGCATTTCCATCCTGAAGTTTACAAATAAATTGGCGTTGGCATCCCTGAATCCCCTGATTCTTAGTGACAGCTTTTTAAGAGGGTAAATTATGACTAAATATGTGACCCTGGACCACAAAACCAGTCGTAAGTAGCACGGATATATTTGTAGCAATAGCCAACAATACATTGCATAGGTCAAAACTATCAATTTTTCTTTTATGCCAAAAATTGTATGTCAATTTCCTTCCATCAATATATATATACTTAATTTTTAATTAGTAATATGCATTGCTAAGAACTTCATTTGGACACTCAGATTTTTTGCACACTCAGATTCCAGATTTTTAAATAGTTGTATTTTGGCCTAATGTTGTCCTATACTAACAAACCATACAAAAAAATGATATATGAATCTCAGTTTCAAAAAATTGACCCCTATGACTGGTTTTGTGGTCCATTTAGAAACGGAAGTTGTGTAGTATATTAAAATACCCATTTACATTTTTTTAAAATAAAATAAGAACCGAATTATGGAGCTGCAAATGAAAAACTTCTATAAATTATAATTGAGATGAAAAGAGCCTGGAAACTATGTTCTGTCAAGTTTTATAATCTTTAGCTGAGCAGGAAATATCTTGCACAGCCCACACATGTTATGCAATATGGTTCTCCTGGTGATTAAAAAAAAAAAAAAAAGCAAAGATTTCATACATTACTGTAGTAAGTCTTTCAGTACTGCACAGCACTGGTGATGCTCTGGCTCTCCGGTGTTAGGCTGCCCTGTCTTTATCAACCCTTTCCTCTACCATTTTCATGCTCTGTCGTTCTTGGGTGACGCCAGACGTGTTGCGGAGCTCCCTCCGGAACGTATGATGGAGGTGAGGGGAGGATGCGGACGCTGACTTTTTAATTACCGCAGGGTCGTTTTCAGGCACACCTGCCTCTGACGCACCAGCAGCAGACAACACGCAGGTTAATGCTGCCGTACGCTGCGGATATCCACAAGATAATTTTTAATTACTCTTCCACCAGAAACAATCCTGCCGGATTGACTCATGCATGATAAGTGAGAACAGGATGACGCGTGACAGATGGAATGAGCAGTGGAGGAATTGCGAGGCACTGATGAGTCTGAGGAATAAGTGTGGTTATACTTTAAGTTGTTTGGTTGTTATCAGTAATGTGTGGTTGTCAGCAAGCAGATGTCTGGATTGCATAATAATCGCTTCTCCATTAACTCAACATGAAGATTCTCTGACTGGACCACCTCTTGCACCAGTCCACCTGAAATTGTGTGAATTGAGTAAGTTTAGAAGTCATAAATATTTCTTTGATTATGAATGTTTTAAAGAATATCTGCTGGTTTGAGCTGGTTTAAGCTGGTCCTTAGCTGGTCATGCTAAGGACCATAAATCACTGAAAGGTTCTTTGGGACATCATGGTTTTTTAATGGTGTCACGGTGAAAACGAAAGAACCATTTATGGTTCTTACTGGTACCTGGACATCCTAGATGAAATATATTATATTAAATATATTTTCTAATTCTAATTTCTAACTGCCACAAACCACGCTGGCGTGTTTTTCAACCCCAGAGGGTTAAGTTGAAGATCCTAAAAGATGCACAGTTGTTTTTGTTAGTAGGTAGTTTGTATGTCAGTTTTAATAGTGTGTATTGCAGTTCATAAAAATTTCCTGATAATTTAGTCACCCACATGTTATGCAAGATGTTAATTTCTTTCTTTCTTCAGTCGAATAGAAATTAAGGTTTTTGAGGAAAACATTTCAGGATTTTTCTTCATATAGTGGACTTCAATGAGAGCTAATGGATTGAAGGTCCAAATTGCAATTTCAGTACAGCTTCAAATGACGAATAAGGGTCTTGTCTAGCAAAACGATCGGTCATTTTCTAAAAAGAAAAAAAATGTATATACTTTTTAAACCACAAATGCTTGTCTTGCGCTAGTTCACACATTACATAGTCATGTTGGAAAGGTCACGTGTGATGTAAGCGGTCAAACGCCCTTTACAAAAAAAGGTAGAACGACGATTTTTGCCCTATACCTTACCTTTTCTTGAGCCAGAGTACACAAAGAACTAACCACATGCAAATAATTTTCGTCAACATTTTTTCACCAACAAAAACTCATTTTGAATGACAAAAACTATGATGAAAATCTGTTGACATTTTCAGCAACGAATAAAAACGAGATTTTAGGGAGGGACGATTTGGGAAGAGACTCATTCAGAACGCAATCTGCTGCGTGGTTGGGAGATTAGATGCGTGATTTGAACTGTAACATAGCCTATTGATCTATTTTGCAGGATATAAGCTAACATACATTTGCTGCACGTCTCATAAAACATTAAAAAATGTCAATATCTGTGAGTAAGAGAAGAGCAGACATGTGGATGAATTTTGACGACGCAAAAGAGAACTCAATTCAGTCCGGTTTTCTGAGCGCAGACACAAAAGCAGCGCCTCTCACACAGCACACGAGTACTCTTTCACAGCTCGTGAACGGAGAAATACACATAGAATGATGCTGAATTGTCTGTTTTGATGAGTATTCACATAAACACACTCGGTTATGTCTTAGGTGAACGTAAACAGTTGGGAGAACATGGGACGTGTATCAGTACATCGCATCTGAGCATTCGGTTTTAATGGGACAGCAGCCTAATTTAGTTGCAATTGTCTGTGGCATTGATGTCAATCAAGCAACAAAAGAAAGACAGAAAATCACTCACTGCTTTTGACTGAATCACTTTAGTAGCCCTAATAAAGATTAATCTAAGTTTATTTATATAAATAAATATATCTGCATGAAAGAATGTGGTAAACAAGTTATAATGAATGCATAATTAGCCTATATAACCGTTGGTATTGCAGTATTGCATTTTAAAAGAATACCATGTTCTTGTTTCTTTATGAGAAGTGTTTTTATTTCATTTTAATGTGAAGGCATGTTGCGTGTCACGGCAGATAAATCTGTCTATCATGATAAAACCTTAATATCAAACATATACAATGAGTTCGGTAATTTTAGAGAAATGCTTAATAAATGCATTCAACTAAGTAAACCAATTATATTTTAGCCGACTAAAATTACTGTAGATTTGTTCGACTAAATTCTTATGATATTTAGTTGACTAAAACTAAAACAATTCACATGACTAAAATATGACTAAAACTAAAAGACATTTTATGAGTAACACTAAATTAAAATTTGCTGTCAAAATTAACACTGTTTCAACATGTTTATGTAATGTGTGAAGTCGTAGATGCGCATTGCAGAGCTAGTGCAAGATGAGCATTTGTGTTTAAAAAGCATATACTTTTTTGTTTTTTAGAAAATGACTAGATAATTCCGATATTCCTCGGCTGGGATTGTGTAGAGTCCATTAAAGCTACATTGAAACTGCAATTTCGACCTTCAACTTGTTGACCACCATTGAAGTGCACTATATAGAGAAAAATCCTGAAATGTTTTCCTCAAAAACCAAATTTTTTTTTAAACTGAAGAAATAAAGACATGCACATCTTGGATGACATGGGGGTGAGTAAATTATCAGGAAATTTTTATTCTGGAAGTTAAACCTGAAAATGCTCACCCTCACATCACTCCAAACCTTTTTTGACTTTCTTTCTTAAAAGAAAGAAAGATTAAAAAAAAAAAAATAATCGATACAGTGGAAGTCAGTGGGGTCCAGTGTAGTTTTAGACTTCGTCAAAATATCTTCAGTGTTCCAGAAGAGAAAGTGTATCATGCCGGTTTGGAACTACACAAGGGAATACATTTTGACTGAGCTGTTATTTATAGGTGAGCTGTTCCTTTAAGATAGTGGCCAGCTGGTAAGTTGCATTCATCAAAAGCTCATGTTTACTCGCATTTGGCACTTGACGAGTCTTAAATTTGCACCCTTGCTGTATCGTATGTGCCCTTGGTCCGAGGTTGCGTCTGTCTCAGGTAGCGTTTTGAGAGTGGGAAAAACATGCGGTTGTGTTGTAAGACTGAGTCTCATTATTCCTGAGACCTCCTGTGACCTGACATTCCTCAGCTGAGTGCCGCCTGCCCTGTTTATACACCTGTGTTCTGTAAATGTCATGCTGTTTCTACTGTCGGTCAGGCGTCGTTGCGTAAAAGTCTAGAGGAGCGTGGCCTCCCCTCTGGTCAAAGCCACCATGTTAACCTGCCACTGCTGTTGTTTTTTATTTTGGATGACTTTGACTCATTAAAAATAATGGAACAGTCAGAGCACCCCCCCACCCCCAGCCCATTCACCTGGTGCGGGGCTGTTTGTGTGAGGAGAGGAAATGCATCACTGTAATGTGAATAGGGTTCGCATTTACTGCTTGTTGAACCGACTCACCCGTTATACAAGGCTGCTGCTCTGTATTTATCATTGGGTTTTTTTCTTAGAAAGTATTCAAAGCAAGTTTTTGTTTTTACACCTTCACTTAAATTTTTAGGGCAGCAATTTTATAACACAGTAGGTTGAGAACAGAATATAATTTTTTGTTTGTTTTCAACCAATTTTTTACAATTCTTATGTCATTTCTACTTGAATTTTTCAACTAAATTCTTCCTTAGAAATAATTTTGGAGCTGTTGAAAGTATAAGCTTAAAGGGATAGTTCACCCATTTAAGACATGAAGTTGTATGCAATCCTTACCAGCACTATAGTGTATACACGCTGACCCACTCTGTGGTCACCTCCCTGGTCAGAGTTCTGGCCGCTGGAAGTTTTTCAAGAAAGTAGTCCCGGTTAGTTTCCGGGGCCTCAAAACTGTGCGTTTTTACGTGAAAAAAAATATATGCGTTTCAAAGCTTGATTAATTTACATCACAAAAAACACTCCAGACAAAATTCATACCTCAGTTTTAATCGGCACTATTTTTTTTCCATTTCCATCAATCCGTGCTGCTGTCAACGTCAACAGTGTGCACGTTCCGATCAGCTGTTCCATAGTGTTTACACACTCGAATGACAACGACGTAAAAAGTAGAAAATTAACAAT